>PVLD010018126.1:0-39905 GCA_004027595.1 Dinomys branickii | reverse complement strand
GAGAGAGAGAGAGAGAGAGAGAGAGAGTACACACGTGTGTTTGTATGTGTAAGAGAGAGGTTGAAATTCTGAGATACACAGAAGCACATCTCTTCCCCTGCAAGACACACACAAAGCAGCAGAGGCAGAGAATATCTGGACATGCGGACATTACCAATTCCTTCCAAG
This sequence comes from Dinomys branickii, assembly GCA_004027595.1. Lineage (NCBI taxonomy): Eukaryota > Metazoa > Chordata > Mammalia > Rodentia > Dinomyidae > Dinomys > Dinomys branickii. Next base: position 39,737 of record PVLD010018126.1, on the reverse strand, counting down.
TCTTAGAGGGACTTCCAGCTCCAGAGTATATCACTCCAGGGAGAAACACACAGAAGACACAGCCTCCACTTGGGGGAGAAGACGCCCCCGTCCCCAAAGCCTTCCTCTGTCTTCTGCAGTCCTCTCTCCCCTGAGGCTCAGGGCATCTCCGGGGCAAGGGCCCCACCGCAGGCTGAGGGACAGTGAAGACAGGGCCTCACCCCGCTCTTTGAACAAAGACCTCTTTTCTCCCACTGCCTCGCTCGTTTTCTTTTCCACTCCTCCCCGTGGCTGCCACCCTCGCTCCCCGCCCCACGCAAACCGAGCAGAAAGCGAGGGCTGCCTCTGTGCCTCGCCGCGAGGTGTCTTATCTCCCACCATTAGCCGCGCCGTTTGCTCTGAGTAGTTTGCAATGAGCTGCTTCCGTCAAGAGACAGGTTGTTTCGGCAAGAATAAAGAATTGATTCCCACTGAAAATGGACTATTTTGAGCAGTGCAGCCACCAGCTCCCTCGCTCCAAGGGAGCAGTTTCCACCCTTGTCAGCCGCAAACCCGTCCCCCGGGCAGGTGGACGATGCTTTGAGGGAGAAGCCAGTCCGGCCCATGGGAGCCCAGGACCGCCACGAACGGCAAAGAGGGTACTTGCTTCCCGGAAGGCAGCTGCCACGACAGCGCCCGCGGAAGTGCGGAAGGGTCCGGCCTCCGGCCACCCTTCCTGGGCCCCCTCCTCCGGGGAGAGTCAGCTCTCAGCTCGCCTCCTTGGCTCCGCTCTTCTCTCGCTAAAGGTCCTTCAGTGATTTTCAAACCTCTCTCTAGGCCTGACCACTACCCAGGGCTTCAATTTCACGCGTTCAAATGCCAGGCAGAATGTCTCTCCTGCTACCCCAAAGGCACTTTTTTTTTTTGGTATTAGGAGTCGAACTCAGGACCTTGCACTCGCCAGGCAGGCGCTGTGCCTCTGAGCTGTATCCCCGCCCCCCAAGGCACTTTCAAAGCGAACTCATGGGGCTGGGGATATAGTTCAGTGGAATAAGCTAGCAAGCGCAGGGTCCTGAGTTCGATCCCCAGTACCGGGAAAAAAAAAAAAAAAAAAAACAAAGCGAACTCACCCGCCTCTCCGCCCCGCGTTGCTTCACGCACCTGTTCACTTCTCCCCTTGGGGCTTGCTGGGCCCTCTCAATCAAAACATTCTTCCTTTAAGCTCACAAAATACTTCCTTTTTCTGCTTCTTTAATTATTTTTAATTTAATTTTAATTGACAAATACTAATTGTAGGTATTTATGCTGTGCAATGTGAACTTTTTAAATTGTTGCTTTTCTCCTCTAGCCCTCTCTGTTGTGTCTTTCTGAAAGTCTCGTCGGCAGTTGGACCTCCTGGACCCCTCTATGTCTTCATATGCGCTCTGTCTTTTTTCACATCTTCTATGTATTTTTGTTCTGCTATGCATAATTTCATTAACTTTTTTTTTACATTACCTGGGTTTAGTGGTGCATGGCTGAACCCAAGCTACCCAGGAAGCTGAGGCAGGAGGATGGAAAGTTGAGGTCATCCTGGACAACTTAGTCAGACCCTGTGTCAAAAAAATAAATAAAAAGAAGCCCTGGATGCCAGAGTGATGGGTGACACACGCCTGTAATCCCAGCACTCAGAAGACTGAGGCAGGAGGATCACTTCGAGTTTGAGGCCAGTTTGGGCTACATAGTGAGTTCAAGGCCAGCCTGAGCTCCATAGTTAAAAAAAAAAAAAAAAAAAGCAGCAGTTGAGATGTAGCTCAGTGCAAGCCCTCTGTCCATTCCATTATTCAATCTCTCCATGAAAAAAAATTTTTTTGTGGTACCAGGGATCAAATTCAGGACCTTGTACTTGCCAGGCAGGCGCTTATTCTACTGAGCTATACCTGCAGCCCTCTCTCCATGGACTTTTTGAAAAGTTAGACAATTATTTTCAATTTCAAAAACTTTTATGTTTGTGGATTGCCCCTTTTTCATAGCAACCTGTTCTTGTTTTATAGATGCAATAGATGCAATGGTCTCTTATCTCTCCCAGAATATGAATTTTTAAAAATTAAAGGTCTCTGCTGTAACCTGCGTAGTTTTAGAATCCTATCGAGCAGATCATTGCGTTCATCCTTCACTTTTATTTTCCTGTAGCTGCACTTCATTATTCTTTTTTGCCCACTCACACTTAGGAGCGGAAGAAGCTGCAAACCAGAACAGGCGGCTGGTATGGGGCTCCTCTGGGGTTAGGTCAACAGGCCCCTTCTTTGAACGGGAGCTGTCCTCCCCTCTAGCGTTGGGGCTGCAGGTTTCTCCGTATTAATGTCTTCACCAAGGGACCTCATCTGCTCTTTAGCTCTCAGAAATCTCTCTCTGTTTCTGGCTCACTGATACTCTTCTCAGGAACAAAGAGGTGGTCTTTGTGCTCTGGAATGAGCAGCTGCTCCCTAGTTTTTCTGTCCCAGTTCACCACATCACCTTCCAAGTGGTTGACAAAGTCATAAACTTGGGACCCACCCTTCAGTCCTGTCTTGCTTCTGGTTAGCCACAGACCCCCGGTCACGCAGCCGTCAGTCTGCTCCTCAGCTGGAACCTGCTCTCCGTTCAGTCTGCCCCACAGCGGTCGGGTCCTCTTCCTCTCCGGCTTACACTTCTGCAGCAGGGTCTCTAGTCCTCTCTCTCTCTCACTGATTGCTCATATTAATGGGATTCGCTGTGCTATTTCAGCACATACACACAGTGTGCGCTAATCACATCAGGGCAGCCAGCACGTCCCTCTCCTTATGATTGAATGTGTGGAGACTTTGCGCTCCTCTTGTAAAATATATAGCAGCTTATTGGTTTTTTTAATCGAACCTTATTGGTACATTTTAGATACACATAATGATCACATTCATCGTAGAGCTAACACCTTGTAACAGGTTACTGTGAGCTGTAGTGGCCCTGCTGTGCTGGGGAGCAGCAGAACGTATTCCTGCCCCTGTGTGCTGGTTACCCAGACTCCCCTCACCACCCTCCGCTCCGACGTCTCCCCGTCTCTCGTGGTCACCACTCCGCGTTCAGGTCAGCTTCTTGTTTAGCTCCCGCAGATATAAGAGAACAGTGATACTTGTCTCTCTGTGTCTGGCTTGTTTTACTTAATGCCCTAGAGTTCCAGCTATTTTGCTGCAAGTGACAGTATTTTGTTCTTTCAATGGCCGAACAATGTTCCATTGTGTATAATGCAATATTTCCTTTTCTTTCTCTTGAGACAGCCTCACTACGCACTTCAGGCTGGCCTATAGCCCAGGCCACCTTGAACTTGCAACGGTCCTCCTGCCTTCGCCTCCCGAGTGCTGGAATGCAATATTTTCTTCATCCACCCACTGCTGATGGGCAGCCAGGCTGGTTCCATATCTTAGCCATTATGAAGAAACAACAACAGTCTCCTAGTGGGTCCTCGCCTCTGTGCTTACGCCCCTCTCCTGCCGTCCTTTCTATCTGCTGCTGCTGACCAGAGAGCCCTGTGAGAAACACGGGCAGGACCACGTTACTCCCTGCTGCCGTCCTCACTGGCTTCCTGCTGCCCGCAGAGCAAGGCCCCTCTGTCCGGTACTGGCTTCCCACCTCACCCACCTCCTCCTCTCGGGACCAGCCCACCCTGGCTCCCCCCGCAGCAGCCCAGGTCCCACCAACACCAGGCCCTCAGCTCCTCCTGGGCCAGGTGGCTGGAAGCGCCGCTCTCTCATCCCACCTGATCCAGGACTCCTGTCCCCCAGATGCAGGTCATCCCCCTCGAGAAGCTGCTCCCCAGTTCCCACACCCACCACCACCCCAGGACAGGCCCCTTGCGCTCCGGCAGCCGCCAGCACAGCACCCTCCACTCTGTGGAAACTGCCTTTCCCGGTCTTCACTCCCCAGTGAGGCCCCCTGTCTCGTGTGCATCCCGAGAGCCGGCTGCGCAGCGCAGCGTGGCCCCGCCCTCGGACCCTCGAAAGCCTCCGGCAGTCAGCTCTCACCTGCTCCCTCACGTGTATGTGAGGACAGCTGGTACTGACTGCCTGCCCTCTGTACCAGAGGGGGGGTGCGGGGAGGGACCAGACACACATCATCAGCCTCCTCCCCCTGGAGCTCACAGTGTGTGGGGAGAAAGGCCCTAGCCAGCGAGTCACACCTATATAAATAGAAGCTGTGATAAGCTCTTGGAGAAGAAGCCCCAAGCAGATCACCTGGGTGCTCACAACTAGACTGAGGGCGGAGAGGCCCTCCCCAGGGAAGTGGCCTTTCTGCTGCGTGCTAACCGCAATCGGATGCGAGAGGCACTTCTGAGAAACATGACTGGCAAAGGAAGGAGGGGCCAGGAGCTGGGGGACAGGGCACCAGCAAAGGATCTTCCAGTGATCTGTTGCTGCCTACGCAACCCCAAAACCTCCCGCCTTCACCATGGACTCTCCACCACACCTTGTGACTTCAAGGGTCAGTGTGCCCGGGAGCTACCTCCTGAGCCTTCCAGTGTGGCACTGACAGCTCGCTGGTAACAGATGAGCCGTTTTGGAGAGCCCAAGATGGCTTCATTCATGTCTGACATCTTAAAGAGGGGTAAGGGGCTGGGCTCCGTGGGTTCTGCTGACCAGGACCTCCATTCATGCACAGCCTCCCCAGCGTGGTGGCCTCAGAGTAGTCCAGCACCTGCAGGACAGCTGAGGGCCCGAGAGAGAGCACCAGTGATCAAGGTGAAAGGCGCTTGGCTTCTCATAACCTGGCCTCAGGAACCACACAGCATCGCTTTGGCTGTGCTCTGTGGTGCCAGAGGTCACAGCCCTCCCAGATTAGAACGGAGGGACAAGGGCCCCCAGCTCTCCTAGAGAGCAGTGTCCAAGTCCTGCGGCAGGATTGACAATCTCCATGACAATTTCAGTTAAGTGAGAGAAACGATAATGTATTAAGGCTGGCTGCAAAGAAGAGTAGTAGTTAGGAGCTGCTGGAGAAAGAGGGGAAAGAAAGGACAATCAGCTGTGTTAGGTTTGCTGAGGAGGCGAACTGAGACAAAGCCAGGCTTCCTGTTTTCCTGGCTCTGCCCACCTGGCCCCATCCCACCCCTGGCTTTTCTCCCTCCGCTGTCACCTGCAGCCAGCCACAGCCACAGCCACTGAGTCCGAGCTGGCTCGGTGGCCCTCTGGCTTACGGGCCAGTCATCCTCAAGTCCAGCCCTCAGCCTCCGCGAATAGCCCCGACCGTCACAGCACGGAGTGGGTGGTGTATCACCTGCCTCCAAGATGGTCTAGCACTATGTGTAAAGATTTCCCCTTTTCCCTGGATCTTAATCATTTCTATTTAATCTTCTGCCCTACTAGGAAGTTCAAGCTTTTATCTTTCAGTGCGAAAGCAAACTGTCTGTTTGCACTGAGCGGTAGTAGGTGATCGCTCAGGACCCTCACCATGGCTCTGCGTTTATTCGATTCCGGGCCTTCAAAGGTTATCTAGGCAGTCACCCGTGGGCAACTAACCCAACCTCAAATCTCTTAATCTTTTCTTAAAGCTCCCGTGTCTCCTTCCCTGCACTGAGGACCCTGGTTTTAACCCATTCAAAACTAACTGCTTGCCGCTCAGCCCCACCTGTTCAGCACCCTCCGCACGCAAGTGCATGAGACAGGGGTGAGTGAGAGGTCAAGCTTGGGGCCAAAGCAAACCTGAGTTCAGGTGTAGCTTCTGTCCCTGCCTAACCTTGGGCAAGTGCCTTAATTCATCTGCCTTAATTCATCCATTTTCTCATCTGAAAACTGGGAAGTCATCATAGTGTTGGCGAGGTGCCTTGGCGCACAGCTGGCATCCCAGCACTCTGGGAGGCTGAGGCAGGAGGGCTGCAAGTTTGAGCCCAGCCTGAACAACTTAGAGAGACCTTGTCTCAAAATAAAAAATAAAATAAAGGCCCGAGGATGTAGGTCAGTGAGAGGGCTGGGTTCAAGCCCGAGTACCACAAAAACATAATAATAAGATTCTTTCGTAACGTAAAGTTTGGAGGTAAAGCACAGGAGCCCCTGACCAGGGGAGACACAGTCAGTTCTAGCCGTCACCAGTTTCCAGGGCTCTGATAAAGGCCCCATCCTGGGAGGTGACCAGCCTCGCGGCCTCAGCTCACATTCTTCTCGCCTCTCCTCCAAGCACCTGGGACCCCACTGCGCAGCAGTGCACAACAGACCTCCAGGCTCAGGCCTGCAGCAAACGCTGGAGAACTTGACACCGTTCCTGAGGTCCATTTGCTCCACTTGCCAGAACCATTGGTTCTCCGAGTGCGGCACTGCTATGGAGCAGTTAAATGCGTTCACTGCGCACTCTGGTCAGCTGGACTTGGGTCAGGGGGGCTCCGCCCCTGCAGTGATGCCATCCCGAGAACACCGGGAGCTTCTCAGAGCCCGTTTTCCTGGTGGTGGGGGGATGATGAAGCAAGGTGATGAATTGAAGCAGCCAACAGGAGCTCAGAACAAAGCAGGCGCTCTGTAGACACAGCCGATGCTCGCACCAGGACAGGTGCAGGGACTCTGAGGTTAGACTCCTGGGGTTCGTGTCCTGCTCTCCAGCTGGGCACTCATGAATCTATTACACCTCGATATCTCTATCTACAAAACAGGATGTTGGTGGCTGAGACTTCTGAGAGCAGGTTAGTTGAGATCATATGCAGCCTGGGTCACATAGGAACCTGCTGAGTGTGAGGTGTCATCCTGTCCTTTGACTCTTGATCCTCTTGCACTTTCATATTTCAGGTCCATTTGTCTGTCACTATGTAATACTTAGTTGGATTTTTTTTTAAATTTTAGTCCTTTTAAAATTTCCATTTATTTTTATATAAAAAATTTATGTAAATATTTTATGTAAATTCATGTAAAAATTGAATTTCAAATCCTTCGAGGTATAATGCCCACATGATAAATTCATTAATTTCAAGAGTACAATTGAGTGTGCTTTGTGGAAGGCACGCCGTCATAGAACCATCGCTATAGTCAAGCTGTGGAACAGTGTGTCACCCCAAAAAGCCCTGGGGCCCCTGCTTACCCAGTGTCCTCCCTGTGCCTCTGGGACCTTGGCAGTGATTACTTGCTTTCTGTGCTGTTTGCCTTTCCTAGAGCTTCCCGTACTGGACTAAAACGCTGGCAGACGATCCGCGTCTGTGGCAGTTTTTCTGTATTCCTGCTCAGTGTGATTCCAGTGCAGCTGGGTATAAGTCTAACACCTCTCCTATTGCTTTCCTTATCTCCCCTGATCTTTTTCTATTTTTTCTTGCCTCCTTTCTGATTAATCAAGTAGCTTTGCCATTTCATATTCAGTTCCACTAACCCTGCTTATACATTCTGTCACTCTTCTTTCAGTGACTATCAAAGCAGCAGTTCTCCATGGCTTCTAGATCTATGTTCTCTATGGCTTCTAGACGGGAGGCATCAGTATCACCGCAGATTTTGTTAGAAATGCAAATTCAGCCGGGCATGGTGGCACATGCCTGTAAGGAGGCTGAGGCAGGAGGATGCTGTGAGTTCAAGGTCCATCTGAGCTACATAAATGAGCTCAAGGCCAACCTGAACTATATAAGCAAGATCCTGTTTTGTTTTGTTTTGTTTTGTTTTTTGGTACCGGGAATCGAACTCATGACCTCAGGCTTGCCAGGCAAGCACTTATGCCACTAAGCTATATCCCCAGCCCCTGTTTTGTTTTTTAAAGCAAATTCTCGGGCCCCATGCTAGAGTCACAGACAATGTGGAATCCAGCAATCCACATGTAACAACTCCCCCAGGAGATGCTGATCCTCACTAAAATTTGAGAGCTGTTGCCTTCAAACCACTGTTGTCCTCAGGTAGGGGTGGCTGATTTTAAGCTGGTTTCAGTCCTTGTGGAGCTGGTTTGTTTCTGGTTTGCTCCTATTTCTAGAGTGTAGCCCTAGAGAGGTCCCATTTGAAAAGCCAAGATGTGTATTGGGGCCTCCCCCTTATCAGAACCTAAGCTCTAATTTTTCTCTGCAGCCTGATTCTGCTGGCAGAGCAGCCCCTGGGGGATCAGGAAAGGCCTCGAACGGAGCCTGGGTGCCGAGCTGCGGTCTCGGCAGCTCTCCTCCCTCGGAATCTTGCCGTTTTGACCCCCGGTTCTTGCTTCCGTGGTGATTCTTGCATGCTGTCCTATTTTCCCCCAGCTACTGGCAGCGGTTTGGTATGACGAGAGTTAGTCTGCTGCAGCTGGAAGAGGAAGCCCCAGTCCTATTGTTCTGTTCCCACTAGAATTATGGACTCAAATGAGCAGTTGGAACAGTTCAGTCCCTGGCACGTGGCAAGAGCGCAATAAGTGTAAGTTATTGTTCTTCTGCTCCCAGTAGAATCCTGGGGACTATTGAGCTGAGTTGTTAGCAATCAACTCTCCCATACATTTTCTAGATAAGGAAGCCAGCATTCCACCGTGTGATTGGAGGCCAGCAAAACTGCACCCAGCAGGAGGCTATCACTGGACTCCAGGGGATCCCAGGACAGTTCCTGCTCTGGTCAGGGAGTGGAGACCTTTAAACCTTAGCTGAGTTCTCAGCTTGGAAGGAAATGAGCCAGGCTTTACGGAGCTGCTTCTCTCCCACTCCTCTTGCAGGGCCCGACCACAGCCTCAACTGCACAATTTGAAGTAATCTTCCTAGCTTCAGAATTCCAGACCTCCTGAGGTCTTTCCTCTAAAGCAGAGCATTTCCAGGCGTGCACACACCCACGCACATGTGCGCGCACACTCCTGCAGACGTACTTATCCACAGCTATTCCAGCAATAGCACAGGTAAGGCAGACACACACAGGCCACACGAAGCCAGGCAGCAGAGCTGGCAATGAGAATTGCTCCGTTTTGAGTGCCGGTTCCCCCTCTCCAGAGAGCAGAGAAATGCAGGCCCAAGGAACAGGCTGAGAGGCCTGGCCAGGGCAAGGGCAGAGAAGGCTGGCCCTAGAGACCTATTCTCCCTTTCTCTGGCCAGGACTCAGAGCTGGGTCTCTGAGATCAGCCCATGAGCTCTGGAATGGTCCTATGAGGGGTGTGGGTTGGTCTTGGGGATGCACATAATCTGTATAGAGACCTGGGAGTTGTGGCTGGGCTGTGAAGGCTGCGCAGCCGGTTACGTGAGTTACTTTGTAAAAGTGAAGGTGTGTGTGTGTGAGAGCGTGTGTGTGTGTGTGTGTGTGTGCGTGTGTGTGTATGTGTGTGCGCACACACATGCACACGCACACGCAGGGTTTAATACTGTACTCAGCTGCCAAACCCATAAGGAACCTGGAGCCTGGGGAGGCTTTAAACTGCTTTTAGATAATTTGGCTCAGAAGAAATCTATGCACTTAATTTTTTTTTCTGGTTTAAAAGTAGTACATGCTCATTGCAAAAAAAATGTGAACAAACAGGGTGTAAAGGAGAAGATGAAAAGCACCTGCGCCCCGCCCTGGCGCTCATCACTGCTGGCATCTCGGAGGGCCGTGACTGCAGGCCCAACTGTTTTCTTCCTTCTCACAGAACCGCCAATGAGCGTTTCTCAGGTCATTACTCCCTATAAACCCGAGCGAAGGCCTTGTACCACTGCGTTCTGCACCATCATTTATTTGACCTGTTTCCAGTGGCTGGATGTCAAGCAGTTTCCTGTTTTTCCATGGTGCAAATCCTGCGCCTTCCTGCATGTGGTGCTGGGAGGCTCTGCTCCAGGCCCCTCTCAGTGCCAAGGCTGTACTCCAGGAGAGGCCCAAGCTCGGCTGGGTGCGCTTCAGCCGAGACAGCCCAACAGGAGTGGCGGGGCAGCTGGGGGGCAGCGGCCCTGCCCACTTTGAACGTGCCCTGCAGATACCGCCGTGGTCCCCAGGTGTCTTTCCATCCCTCCAGGGGCATCAGACAGGAGGGCAGGGAGACTGCCAAGGCCCCCTGCGAGGCAGAGTTAGGGCGGGGTGAGTTCGAGGCGCTGATTTGCTCTGAGGGCCCTGGGGCTGTGGGTCCTACTCCAGAGGCTCCTGCACATCGCAGCCCGCCTGGATGGTGATGGAGCAGCGCTGGGGTGAGGGGCCCTGGAGGCTCGGGGCACGGGGGACACACATTAAGGCCAGCTGGAGGACGGCCACGTGCTAGACTTCCAGAGGGTCAGTGAGATGGGCCAGGGGCAGGGACAGGAACAGGGCTAGGATTTGGGAGGTTCAGGGCTGCTGGGAAGCCGGGAGGCGACTGCCTCGCTGTGCTGCTCAGCAGGAGCACAGAGGCCGCCTCTTCCGGGCCGCCCTCACCCTGCCCAAAGGGCAGAGGCGGGGAGCAATGACTGCACCTCTCTCTGGCGCTGGGTGCGAGTGCATATCTATCTCTGCCTCTTGAAAGGGGGCTCGGGACCAGGGTTCACTTCTGTAGGGCCTCACGAGGCCTGGAGCCATGGAATGTTAGGGCCACAGTCCACCTCTGTGACCACTTCCTCCCAGTCGTGGAAAAATTGGGGAACCCGAGGGGCCAGGTCAAAAGACCAGCAGGAGGCGGGTGAGGAATGGGGCCCCACTGTGCCTGAGTGCCAAGCCCAGGGGCCCTGGGTCCTTGCTCTTCACTCCGCACTGAGGCCCATCTGCTTGGAGAGGGGCAACATGGCAGAGCTGAGGCCGTCCGTGGGGGTCAGAAGATACCAGACTTGGTGGGATTCTGTGCAGAGGAGCCCAGCACAAACCTAATTCGGGGGTCCCTGCCTTGGACACACCAGCCTCTCAGCTGAGAAGCCCTCTCCACTGGAGCGGAGTCCAAAGGCTCCATGCACTCTGATGGGGTGGTAGTTGGGGCTGATCCTGTGCACTCTGTCACTTCGGGGTGGTGGGAGTGAGGCGTGGCCTCTGTCCCAGCTGAGTGACAGCTGTGTGGGACTCAAGACAGATTAACCCACCAGCAGGGCCCCGGACTCATAGCAATCCAGCATCCCAGCACTGTCTGTGCCTTCTATATAAGGCACTGGGCCCTGGGGCCACGTCCCTTTTCTGCACCCCTGTGTGAGACTTCGGCAGACATTCTTGGAGCTCGCGTTCAGAGCGCCCGCTCTGAGACAGCCGCTCTGCTCTCGGGGATTCAGTGCTCAGAGCCGCGGGCAGCTGCTTCTCGCTCCTTTGCCATGACACAAGCTGGGGGGCACCCAAGGGCCGGGCCTCAGTGCCCCACCCGTCCTCCCGTACCCCTCCTGCTCTCTCTGCCCTTTGCTCCGCTCCCTGGCGTCACGGCTGGAGCCACGCTCTGTCTGCAGGCCTTGCACAGCCCAGCCCTCTACAAGCCAGTCACATCTCTTGGGACAGCAGTAGAAACGTCCCTTTCCCAGGCTTTGCCTCTGGTTTCTGGACAGGTGTTGGGGGAAGAGGGGACCAGGATACTCATTCCTGGGAGCGAACATCTGTCTGCATGAGGTTCCCTACTTTCTTTCATCAGTGGGGTACCTGCTTGGAGGCGAGAAACGGCCTGGGGGGAAAGACAAGCTGAAGGGCAGCAGCCCACTATGCTCAGCACCCACAGCGCACTGTCCCCCAGCCCTCTCACTGGACCCTCCAGACAACCTGGCATGGCCGTGCCTATCGCCTGCACCTCAGACAGGAGGCTCAGGAGGGCATGCAAATTCACCATGGCACCAAGATCAGGTCTTGAGGCCTGTCTTCATATTAGAAATCCAGCAAGTCACTGCCAAGCACCCTCCAGCCTCATGAGGAGCCTGGGACTGGAGAGCATGAGGCCCCTGGGGCCACATGGCCTGCCCTGCCTGTACACCCCATGCCCACCTGCTACACCCCAGGGTGTGCGGCTTGTAGACGCATTCAAGGGCTGCTCACCCTCTTCAGCGGGCCCCTCCCTTGCACAGTAGGTGCTCGGGTTGCGTGACGCACAGAAGGGAAGGCGGCCCTCGAGTGTGTCTACAGTCTGCACTCCAGCTGGGATGTGCGGGGCCAGACCTTAGCACACAGGGGCCCCTACCTGAGAGCTGCAGGAACTTCCCGTAGGAGGCCCCCCATCTGACAAATCCTCCCTGCTGCCAAGGCTGTCACCTTCCTCCATCTCCACAGTTGCCTCAGCAAAACCCCTGCTGTTGTCACAGCCCAGCCCTCTCCAGTTTCCTTTGCACACTAAGCCACAGGGAAGGCTCCAGGAGCAAACCTCCTCCCATCACCCTGCTGAGACCCTTGAGGCCCCCTGAGACCTCAGCAGGGTTGCACAATTTGACTCCCCGCCCTTCTCATGCCTCCCTCTGGGTCCCTGAGCCACACTAGCCTTCTTCCAAATGCTCATTCCTACCAACCTTTGTCCAACCACAGTGCCTTTGTATACACTCTTTTAGCTGCATAAGGGTATTCCCCACAGCTGTTATCTTCTGTTACTGTGACAAAACACCCAAAATAATCAGTTCACAAAGAGCAAAGGTTTATTAGGCTCATAGCTGCAGAGGGTTGAGTCTGTGATGCTCCATGCCTGTGGCCCAGGGCAGCACCTGGTGGCAGAGAGCACTCAGTGGAACCAGCCACTCACCTCGCAGTGGCCAGCAACAGAATGGACAGAGGGAGAGAGAGAGCGCTTGAAATCCCCTCCAAGGGCGTGGCCCCAGGGACCAAGCGGTCTGAACCTCTCAGCAGACTCCACACCTTCCCTAATACACGAGCTCTGGGGCACATGCTGGACCCAAACTCCAGCACAGTCCCCTTTGCCTTGTTAATTTGTGCTCCTCCTTAGGTCTCAGCTCCAAGGCCTGTCCTGCATTTGGGGGTCAGTCCTGTCCATTGTATGCTCTGTACACAGCTGCTGTACGTCTTCACCAGAGTTGTTATTTTTCAATTCTCTCCTGCACCCAACTGAAAGCTCCATCAAGAGACTCGAAAACCCTCCTCCCCCTTCCCCGCTCCTCACCTTTCTCACTGCTTCTGCCAAGCACTGAGGCTCAACACAGCTGTGCTGAGCGGACAATGAGAGAAGCACTCTCAGAGGTGGGTGGTACACTACGTCCGCCTCAGTGACCAAGAAACTTAGCTCAGAGAAGCAGCCCGCGCAAGGTACCAAGGCCGGCAAATCGCAAAGTAAGAGTTTGAGCCAAGTCAGACGGCAGAGCCTGTATTCTTAGCTGTTTCTTCTTTTTAAATAATTTTGTTTTTGCTTTTTTGAAGCAGGGTCTCATTATGTGGTTCAGGCTGGCCTTGACTTCATTATATAACTCAGGCTGGCCTCAAACTCACGGTGATCCTCCTGCCTCAGCCTCCCAAGTGCTGGGATTACAGGCGTGCGCCACTGTGCCCAACTCTTAACCCTTTCTGCTTCGCACCTGGTGTCCCAACCTCAGTCTGTCTGTCTTGCTCTCCTGACAGGTTCTGTGAGAACTGTTCATCCGGCCCAGACCCTCCTCTTCAGCAGCTGTCCCCAGAACCATGGAGAGCCTGAGTGAACTGCAGAACCCGCTGCTGCCTCGGAGTCCGGGCCCCGTGCCCGGGCCCTGTTCCTACCCTGAGGCTCCACCCGGCTGCTCCTGCCAGGAGAAGCTCTACTCCTGCCTCCTGGGTGGTGCTGACCCTGCTTGTGCCCACCAACTCCTGGACCCAGGGTCCTTGCAGCTGGCCATGGGGGCCTGGTACCGGCCCAGCTGCCTACTGGGGAGGGACAAGGTCAAGGACAGGGCAGGAAGCTGTGAGACCAGCTTCACGGAGGCCAGGGAAGCCCCGGCAGGACCCACAGAGCAGTGCACAGAACCTAGCCAGGCTGAGGAGCACAACACCATCCAGACTGTGTCCTCCGGGGTTCAAGAGGAGCTGCAGGGCCAGGAGGACGAGGAGGAGGAGGAGGAGGTGAGAACATTTGCTGAAAATGCCAGTCCTGGGGACCCTTGTCAGACATTGAGATTTAACGGGCCAGACTGAGGCGCAGGAATCTGCTACGTCTGGCCCCAGCGCAGCCCACACTTTGCGAAACACTGGCTTGGGCTGACTTGAAAGATAGCGTTATTATTTTGGTGTGTGATCGTCAGAGTCATTTTTGATTAACCTACTCAGTTCCTTCTCTCTCAAAAAGATCTTGCTGGACATAGTTCTATAATCTGATATTTCAGTATTGCTCCATGAAATTTAATGTTTTCTACAAGGCGATTTTTGAAATTACACGGTCTTCCATTATGGGTTTTCCCATCATTTATTAAGTCAACCTCCTGCCCACAGGGCCTTGAGAGTGTTCTGATCTCTCACAAGTGCTGTGCTGTGGCAAACTGCCCTGGGTGTAGACTGGCATTTTTTTTTTTTTTTGGCGGTACTGGGGATCGAACTCAGGACCCTGTGCTTGCTAGGCAGGCGCTTATTCCACTGAGCTATATCCCCAGCCCCTAGACTGGCATTTTCCTCTGGTGAGATGGTCCTAAAAGCAGAATTGTCAGTCACTGTAAAGGCTTTCTGTAGAAAGTGGTCAGACCAAACCACACTGCCACCAATCGAAGAGGACACGACATATTGTCCCACGGTGATGCCCCCTGCGTATGAGTTTTACCTTTTTAAAAAATCCCTACCAGCCCAACAGGGCAGGGTGATGGGGCCTGGCCACCTGGCGCTGTTTTGCAGACTGACGCGACCTCCACAGAGAGTGAAAGTGAGGACAACTTCCGCACGCTGCCCCCCAGGGACCACCTGGGGCTCACCCTCTTCTCCATGCTCTGCTGCTTCTGGCCACTGGGCATCGCCGCCTTCTACTTCTCCCAGGGGGTAAGAGCGCTCAGGGCTGTGGAAGGGCCCGGGGCCTGGTGGGCTGGGCCACCCCGCTGCGCATGCAGCTGCCCCCTCTAACAGCCACCTCTCTCCCTAGACCAGCAAGGCCGTCTCCAAAGGGGACTTCCGCCTGGCCAGCTCCAGCTCCCGCCGGGCCCTCTTCCTGGCCACGCTCTCCATCGCCGTGGGGGCCGGTCTCTACGTGGCCGTGGTAGTGGCTCTAGCAGCTTACATGTCCCAGAATGGCCACAGCTAGCGGCTACCAGGAGGGCCAGCATCTCGATCCCCTGGCCCACCTGAGGAAGTGGTGGGGCTCAGGACTGCACATCCGTGCAGAGTGCTGGGTCTCAGAGGAAACCCGTGGGGGTGGCTGTGGGGCTCCCAATCTGCACCCCCAGAGCCCAGTCTTCCTTCTCGGCAGAGCAGACCGGAGGCCCCACTCTCCAGCCCAGGCCACTGGGGAACAGGAGACGGGGCCGCCCACCAGGCCGCCCTACTGGGCCTCACCCAGCCTGTTCTGCCCCTTCCTCAGGCTCTCCCACCCACCCCGTCAGCAGCCTGCCACCCACTTTTGCCCCAGAGAAAGATCAGGAGGTTCCGGGAAGGAGAGGGGGGCCAGGGCCAGGGGATTTGCCCCAGCCCTTTCACCCACAGGCGTCTTCAACGGGGTCAGCCTGAAGGGCTCAGCTCGACTCTGACCCCCTGGTGCCCAAGGTGCCCAAAGCCAGCCAGCCAGGAAGGCAGCACTTGGAGACACGGGCATCCCCGCTCCTTCTCATGCTGGGGGCTGCTTATCTCCCTGTGGGCAGGTGAGACACTAGATCTGGATAAAGAAGGGATGGCTCAGCATGTAACCTCTGCACTGAGGCAGGCAGGCTCCTGGAGCACCCAAGGGCAGAGGTGAGGCCGAGGGGCCCTGAACACTGCTGGGCTGCCTGGGCCTCCCCACCCCGCCCCCATGCCCCATCCTACATCCTTTCTGGGCCTGCCTGGGAGCTCTAACCTGGTGCCCCCCGGAGGCTGAGAGTGCCAGCAGCCCCCAGCCTCTGAACAGGGCCAGGCCCTGGGTCCAGGCCTGGGGAACGAGCAATGAGAGTCCCCGGGAGGGAGGGAGGGTGAAGCAGGGATGAGACGCAGGCGGCCAGGCTGCCCCTGAGGGGGTGACTCTGCTCAATGCCTAGAAGAATGAGCAGACCCCACCGAGGGGACGTTTCCACGCAACCTCCTGTGCTGGTGGGCAGAGCACCCAACAAGCCTGCGCCTCAAAGACCAGGAATGTTTCCTGTCTCTGAGTGCTGGGGGTGGGGGTGGCCCCTGACTAGCCCGGGAGCTCCGCCCCTCAGGCTTGCCCGCAATTCCACAGCCTCCAGGCCACATGCAGGACTTCAGAGACATCAGGGAGGCAGCACTGGGGAAGGCGGGCCTGTTGGGGCTACAGGACCCCATCGTGCATGACTGGGGGACCTGGGCAGTCCCATACCCCACCCAGATGGCTCCCATGCCCTCCCTACCTTGAGCACTGCCCGGCCCTCCACTCCCTGCATCAATGGCACTTTTAATGCCCTTGGTATATTTATTTATCCTGGTAATAAACTTTTCTGTAACATCTGGTGCCCTCTGTGACTCCTGCTGCCCTTGCCTGCCCACCCTTGCCTGGGTCCCATTATGGAGCCTGTTCCCCAAGGCTGAGTTCCGTCATGGGTCTGCTGCCTCTGACTGCAGTAGCCTCTGGAGAGGACCGGCTTGCTATGGGCCTCAGCAGGAGGGCGTCCAGAGCCCACACCACCTCGGGGCTCCTTGCCTTAGAGCCCCCCAGACGCAGGCTGATGGCTGGCATTTGACTTTATGCAGGACAAAGCAGGACACGTGCCTGGAGAGAAAGCTCCCTCCTAGGCCAAGAGCCTTGGAGGTCAGAGAGCAAAGGCTGAGAAGCAGAGCGACTGAGGCTGTAGCACTCTTGGCTAGGAGAGGGGCTAACCTGGCCTCACGTCACTGGGCCCGGGAGGCCCTGAGAAGGTGGGCTGTGCACACTTCACACTCTACAGGCACACACTTCCAAGATACAGTTCCCCGTGTGCGCACACACGCACACACACACACACACACACACTGCTTGGGTAGGGGCCTCGGGACAGATGAGCACACAGGATGCATCTGAGAAGGGAAAGGCAGGTCTGGGCAGAGGGAGTCCGGCTGTGATGCAGTCTTGAATGACAGGGTGCCCTTCAGGTTTGACCCAATGCGGGGTGAAAGATCAGTCCTTGGATGTGGGCCACCGAGAAAGGGGGTCCCAAAGGACCCTACCCTGAGGGCCGCTGCAGGCCTGGAGGGCTGTCCCGTCATCCCAAAGGGCTATGGGTGCCACCTCACCACCCAGCGGCACAGATGAGCCAGTGTCACCCTGATGCCCTCTGCCCTCCCTCCTACACACTGACAGGGACACACGGCAGCGGGCAGAACAAGCTGCAAATGCTAGAAAGGCGATGCAGGCCTCAGCCAACCACTGATGGGAGTCAGTGGGTAAAGGGCTCCATGTCTTGGCACTTGGGTGGGAGAAGACCACTGTGCTCCACACTGGTGCCAGGGGCCCCCAGGGGAGGGAACGTCTGCACCTGCCGCCGCAATCTGCACGGCAGCCTGGCCCTCCCGCCGGCTTCTCTCTGTAGCCTTCCCCATCCCCGAGGACCCCTCTGCAGTGATTTCCCTGTGGCGGAGTCCTTCTCACACAATTGGCTTCTGAGGAGCCCACAGCCTGGCACACACTTGTGCGTTCACATGTACATGTGTGCGTGCCATATAGACATACACACTGGCACAGGCACACACAGGCGCAGCCACGGCACTACGCACGCCTCATGCACGGGCACAGCCCACACCTGCCCGGGGAGGGTGACAGAGCCCTGCCCATCGTGTCACCAGACTGGCTCTGGGCACTGGAATGGGCCCTGGCTACAGAGCCCCTCACACAGGCCGTGCTTGCAAGAAGCAGGGTGTCCTCCAGGCCAGACTGTTCCCCCCTCCTTTCTCCAGTATGCTGTTCCAGGCTTAAGAAGAGGAAGAAAAGCCAAATGATTTTCTTTTATTTTTGAGATGAGCTCTTACTAGGTTGTCCAAGCTGGTCTCAAACTCTTGGGCTTAAGTGATCCTCCTGTCTCAGCCTCCTGAGTAGCTGAGAGTATAGTTATGCACCACCTCACCAGTTTGATTTACTATTTTCAGCCCTAGTCCTGCCCATGGAAGAAGCCTGCTTCTGGCGAGCCTGGGGCGCTGTAGGCCTCTGGCTTCCTAGCTCTGCCTGTGTCTCCTGCCTGAGGCTCCTAGGAGGCTGGGGGCCTTCAGTTCCTCGCCTGCCGGCTGGTTCTGAAGCCAACAAAGGGAGGCTGGGGGCAGGGAGGGTCCCCTGGGTGAAAGTGCCTGTGATGAGCTGCACATCTGTGCAAATATTACCAATTATTTTCCTCACTCTAAACACCCGGCAGGAAGGCAGGGAAGCAATGAACCCAAACTTTAAAATAGAAACCAGAATTGCTGCACAGGGAAGTTGGGGCGGCCGGCAGAGCAAGGGCCCTGCACAAAGAGCCCAGGGTCTCCCGACCCAGCTGCCCTTAAATTGCATTTGCTGCCACCACTCTCCCAGCCTCAGCGCAGTCTCCCTCCCGCGGGCCAGGAGGAGCTGGTGGGAACCCTTACCAAGGAGAGCGGGGCCTGGGCGGGGAGGGGCTGGGCAGGGAAAGGCTGAGGAAGGCGGCCACCGAGGACCAGGGCTGAGGCCCCCTCCACCCCGCCTGTGGTTGGCAGCTGTGGACAGTCACCTGCCCTGGGTAGGCCTGGGCCTGGGGCGCCATGCGGAAGGGAGTGGGGGGGGGGCCTTTGTTGTCCCCTAGCCTCGGGGATGAAAGGCCAGCGGTGGAGAGTGAGACCCTGACTTGCCGCACTCTGACCCCAAGGAATCTTCTATTGGCAGAAATGACGGGAACCTGCAGCTCCTCTGCTCCCCCCCTCCCTCCGCACACACAGGCTGACAGACGGCAGGTCACAGCAGAGCCACACAGCTTGTCATATGACAATGTACTCCCACGCCAGTTAACAAACAGGCCCTGTCCTGCCCCGGCCCCTCCAAATGTTTTCCTTTCTGCTTCCCTAACCCATTTCCAGGACCACACCCCAGGGTGAAAGGGTTAGTAGCTGGCAAAGCAGCCCTCCCCCAGAAGCATCAGTTGGGCAGCCCTGATGTCACACATCTCCAATGTCACCCTGCTCCTGCACACACTCACACACACACACACACACACACACACACACACACGCTGTCCTTGTGCCCATGGCCTCTCCCCTCCCTCAGGCAGCTCCCCAGGAGGGTGCTGGGCAGACACACTGCTCTCCTGTGTGCCCTGCACCCCTGCAGCCTTTCAGATGCTCAGAGCAAGTCCTGGGCACAGCCGGACCCAAGCTGGGACATGGCTAAACCCTGAGGGCAGGGACCTTGAAATGCCGCACCCCAAAGGCACCTGCAGCTCACTGAGTCAGTCTCCCCTGTTAGGGAAGAGGCCACTGCGGCCAGACAGAAAGGTGAGCTGCTCAGGTCACACAGTAGGTTCTGAGCCAAGCCTAGCTTGGTGTCTTCTGCCCAATGTGCCTGCTGCGGAGACAGAAAACCCAGTGACAACCGCCAGCTGCCGCCGCCCCATGCATATTAACAGCCCTGCTTTCCTGCCTTCCCTCCCAGGCCGGTCTTGCTTCAAAGACTTCCCCGCCCGCCAGTCCCTGGGGCTGACACCGTGGCCCTTCTATTTTTGGTGGCGTGGCTGGGGTGGGGCAGACGGCTGACAGCCTCGCTTCATCTGCCCTGAACCCTCCTGGGGGCTCTCACATCCTCTGTGTGACAGGGGCAGGCACAGCTCTGTGCAGAACGAGTCTCCGTGGGAAGACTCAGATGTTCAGCTCAAAAATAAAAGGTGCCCGTGCCACTGCCTGCCCTTCCAAAGACACCTCACCCCCCCTTCAGTCATCACTGCTCCCCCTCTGAAGAGCCAGGCAGGCTTCAAAGCCAGTTCCAGCTCCATGAGGCAAGGACAGAAACTCCCAAAGGCCAGGGTGCTCCCCTCACCCCAGCCCAGACACAGCCAGGAAAGGCAAAGGAATCAGTGGCCCTGTTGACACCAATGGGCAGGGCCAGCATGAGGCAGGAGCACAAAGGACCCTCACACAGGCTCAGCCACAGAGGCAGGTGCTCCTGTCCGCAGACAGAGGCTGAGGCAGGCTCCAGTCCACAGCTGGGTGCGCAGTGAGTACCAAGGCCTGAGCCCGCTGTGGCTGCACCCTCAGCACTGCCTTCGTCGCATCTGGAGCCAACTTCCGGCCATTCCTTCATGGCCCCTGCAGCCCTGTCCTTAACCTGCAGAGAGCCGGCAAGCACAGGGGCTGGAGTAGGGCGTCTGTGAAAACTGCATAAATCAACGTTGACACGGCCCCAGTACCAGCACTGAGCATGTGTGGAAGTGCCGGGGGTCACCCAGGGCCTCATGCATGCAAGGTGAGCCCCCTACCACAGCCCGGCCCACTGTCGGCGCTTCTTAAAAGTTATCTAAAGGGCTTCGCTGCCAGAGTTCCTCACCTCCACCCACATGACTTCCATGGCAGGCAGACGAAAGCCAAGGTCTGCAGTACGGGCGGCTGTGCGTCCCTGGGCAGACAGGCCCTGCTGCCACAAGCTGACACCCAGGCCGCCTGTGTCCGGCGAGGGACTCCTCCATCTGCAGCCACTCCCTGCCTTTCCTTTCTACAAACTGATTTTTTAAACAATCTTCCAAGGTATGGTTCAAGAAAATATCTTCTATGCAGTCTTTTCTGACAACCCCAAGTAGAACTAGAACCCACTTTGGGATTCGATGCCACCCCTGTTCCTGTGGATACAGCCTGGCGCCCCTGAGGTTGGGGTCTGTCTGGCACTGCACCGCTGGGTCTGCACAGCGCTGCCCTCTGCTCTGCTCCCTGGGAATGTCTCCATGGAGGAACTGCTTCCCGTGTGGCTGAGGCTGTCAGGGCCGGGATTTCTCCCTCCCCCGGGAGAATCACCCACCTCGTGGGCAGACAGTAGCAGGGTGGACTGCTGCGGGGAGGAGCTGTACAATTTTAAAGAGGAGGAAAGAAACCAGAGACAGCAGTGTGGCCCCTGGGGTCCCCCCACCCAATGGTGTCTTCACAGAGACAGAACACAAAACCATACCCCTCCTCCTGCCTTTTGTTTGGGAAATCACAAAGCCCACCGTGAGGCCAGAAAACACAAACAGGCACGAAGGGGCCACAGAGGCCGCTTGTCCTCCTGCCTGGTCTGCCTGAGGCTCTGGCCTAAAGCAGGAATTCTTTCAGTTTCTTCTGACTGAAGAAGTCACCCAGCTCAGCGCCTGGGTGGCTCCCAGGCCCACCCTCCAAAGGAGGTCACAAGTGCGGGTGCACTGGTCTGTCTGCGTCCCTCTCTGCAGCCTGCCACAGGCAGGAGCTCATCTCCCCAGCCCTGCCCCTTCCCTCTACACAGCCCCAGCTGTCCTGAGACTCCACCGCCCTAGGCTCCGGGCCTACCTGCCCCTCAGCCCTCGTCCCAGCCCCCAGCTCTCCTCCGACCATTCAAAAAGCCTCCCAGACATCCTGTCTCACGGCTTTCACATGGCTCATCACATGGCCTGTCTCATGTGTAATCACATGGCCCATCACATGTCCTGTCACCTGTCCTGTGGCACATCCTGTAGCATGACCTGTCACATGTCCTGTACCATGCCCTGTCACATGTCCCATCTCATGGGCCATCACAAGTCCTGTTGCATGTCCTGTCACATGGCCTATCACATGCTACAACATGGATGAACCTAAGGACACCATGCTAGGAGAAATTAGCCAGCTGTAAAAGGACAAACAGTGCACTGTTGTCCTCACACAAAGTCCTCAGAGTAGTCTGACTCACAAAGGTTAAGATGTGGGGTGGTGGTTGCCAGGGCTGGGGTAGAAGGAACGGGGTTGTTGCTCAATGAGCACAGTTTCAATTTTGCAAGATGAAAAAGTTCTGGAAGTCAGTTGCACAACAACATAAATAGATTTCACACCACTGAGCTGTGCACTTAAAAACAGGTAAGATGCCGTGAGTGGTGGCACACGCCTTTAATCCCAGCACTTGGGAGGCTGAGGCAGGAGGACCTCCATGAATTTGAGGCCAGCCTGGGCTGCATAGTGAGTTCAGCCTGAATTATAAAGTGAGATCCTGCCACAAAAAACAAATAAACAAAAAAAGATAAGATGGTAAATTTTATGTTTTTTTAACCACCATTTTTTTTAAAGACTGGGACAAACGATAATTAGTATATGGCAAAGCAAACCAAAAGCAAAACTATAATACTGTGATCAATCTGTCCATCTCTTTTAAAGGATCATTTTAATGAAAGAAAGAGAAACTAAACCTCTGACGTGCCCTCTCTACATCCTGCCTGACCTCCATTTAATCAAAGTAGACATTCCGCAATATAGATCTGATAGAGGTGAACTTCTCTGAGTAAGGCTTTAAAAGATATTCATTTCTCTCTTTTGTTTTTTGTTTTTTTGTGTGACAGGGCCTCACTTTGTAGTTCAGGCTGGCCTTGAACTCACTTTGTAGCCCAGGCTGTCCTGGAACTCATGGTGCTCCTCAGCCTCCCAAGTGCTGGGCTCACAGGTGTGCACCACCATGCCCAGCCTTATTTCTCTTATACAAAATCAAATTTACAGGAAATCTCAGTCACAGCAATTTGGCAAAAGAAAAAAAAAAAAAAAGGCAACCAGATCGGAAAGAAGGAAATCAAACTGCTTGCCGATGAAATGACCATATATACAGAAAAACTGAGACTGTACTAAAACAAAACTTTAGTGCTGATTAACGGCTTCAGTAAAGTTGCAGGACAGAGGATCATCAAACAAAAAATTGGTACTGTTTCTTTGTATCAAAACAAACTAGTTGAGAAAGAAATCAAGAAAGCAATCCCATTTATAATAGTTATAATAAATAAAATGCCTACAAATAAATTTAGCCAAAAAGATAAAAAAACTCTCGACAATAAAAACCGTAAAACACTGATTAAAGAAATTGCAGAGAACAGATCAAAAAATGAAAGATATCCCATGTTCATAGACATTGTTAAAATGTCCATATTTCCCTAAGTGATCTACAGATTTAATGCACTCTATAAAAATACCAACAGCAGTCTTTACAGAAATAGAAAAAGATTCCTAAAATTTCTATTTAACCACCAAAGACTTTAAATAGCCAAAATAGTCCTGAACAAAACAGAGCTAAAAGGCTTACAGCACCTGACTTCAAAACATACCATAAACCATAGTAACCTAAACCTCACAGTACAAGCATAAAAGCAGTCACGTGCCAGTGCGCCAGTGTGCTAGAACAGGGAACCCAAGAATTCATCAGTGTACTAGCAGCCAGGTGAGAATACGTGCCACAGGAAAGACCTCGTCTTCAAAAGTGGTGCTGGGGAGGCCAGGTATTCACGTGCGAAGCCAAAACTACAGCCCTGTCTCTCACCATATATAAAAGTCAACTCAAGCTGGAACAGAGACTTAAATGTCAGACCTCAGACTGTGAAATTACGAGATCGTAGAGGAAGTGCTTCAGTCCCCCCGGCCTGGGCAGAGAATTTGTGGCCATGACCCCAAAAACACAGGCAACAAAAACAAAACCTGAAAAGTGGAATAACATCAGACCAGAAAGCTTCTGCACAGCAGAGGAAACAGCAACAGAGTTAAGAGGTAACCTGCAGCTGGGAGAGAGATTGCTGCAAAGCGCTCGTCAGGTGGGGTTAATACCCAGAATATGTAAGGAACTCAAGTAATTTTAAATGTGGGCAAATGGTTTGAGTAGCTGGTTCTCAAAAGAAATGGGCAAATATGGTCAACAAATATATGGAATAATGTTTAACAGCAGCGGTTATCGGGTAATCAAAACCAGAGTGTGCTGTCTCACCCGAGTCCGGACAGCTGTGATGCAAGGAGGGGCGTGCACTGCCGGAAGGAACGTGAGTTAGGGTGGCCACTGTGGAAAACAGCACAAATATTCCCCGACAAAACCAGAACTAGAGCCGCCTTCTGATCCAGACATCCCACTACCGAGGACATAGTAAAGGAAAAAGAAGTCAGTGTGTCAGAGAGAGCCCCGTGCCATCAACTGTTGTTACTGTTTAGTGCTGTTCACAACAGCCAAGATGCAGAATCACCCGGGGTCCACCCGTGCAAAAAGGATGAAAAAATGTACATAAACACCATGGAATATTATTTAGCCATAAAAAGAATAAAATCCTGCTATTTGCAGCAACATTAATGGACCTGGGGGAAATGACTCAGCACAGAAAGACAAATGTTGGATGTTCTCACTTATCTGTGGAAACTGAAGTAGTGCATCTCAGCTGCGTGGAGCAGAGCGGTGGTGACCGGGGCCCGAGAGGGGGTGTGGAGCAGATGGTCAGGGGTGTGGGAAGCAACTGGGCAGAGAAACAGCTTCCAACCTTGTGTGCATAGTAGGATGTCTGACTGACAACAGTAATTGCACATTTCAAAATAGCTAGTAAAGATGATTTTGAATGTTCCCAACATAAAGAAAGGGTACCCGTGTGAAGTGAGAGCTGTGCCAGTTACCTTGACCTGCTGAAGACACATTATGTATATTTATACACACATAACATCACGTTTGTTATTTATTATACATGATATCACACTGCACTCCATAATATGGACAACTGTTATGTGTCCAAAAATGGGATTAACTCCACAGCCTCACGAGCTCCTACCCACCTCCAGCCCACATCTCCCCCAGCTCTGCACCACACGACTGCCACCCGTTAGCCCTTCTTGCCACAGGGCCTTTGCATATGCGGTTTCTTCTGCCTGAAACACTTTTTCTTTCCTTCCTGGATTTGTCAGCTTCTATTTGCCCTCACGCTTTGATTCTATAGTCACTTCCAGGTTGGGTGGGTGGGTTAATAATGGTCAACTTGGGACGCCCAGCTGAACTGAGTCAGCGTGGTGTTGGGTGTGGAGGGCCCACCTGAGGGTCATTGCCAGCAGCATAAAAAGAACTGGAGGGGAAGATGGTGCACTATTGATTCTCCTGGAGAAGCTTGACACACTGGCTTTCCTGATATGAGCCCGGCTGTTCTCATTGTCAGAGGAGCTTGGGACCTCGCTGTTGCTGAGGACAGCTGTGGTTCTTTTGAGGGCAGCTCTGGTCCTTCATCACTTCCTGGCTCCAGTGCAGATCCCTCAGCCTGTTGGCACAGATCCTTCATCACACTGGTGCAGACTTTCTAGCTTCCACTGCTGACCTTCGGGCCTTCCCAGCACAAATCCTCAGTACAGACCTGCATGAGACATTGTTGTGGGCTCTAGATCTTCAGCTGGACTCGTGCAGGACATTTTGGTGGGACCTGCGGGCCCATCTGAATTCTTTGGGTCTCTAGTGTGTGGACAGATTTCCTTCACTCTTTTGCATTTGACTCTGGGTGAATGTTATAAAATAATACTATGCATTATGTGTCCTGTATTAAATCTCTTCCTTCGCAAACCCTGACTCCAGGCACACTGTTCCTGACCTTGGCTTCCCCTTCATAAACTGAAAGGATTGGCGCTTTCTAACTGAGGTCATCAATAAGGAAAAGGGAGGGGTCTATGAACTTCTTTTTCTTTTTGAGTTTTAAAAATAATCTTTATTTTTTTAAAGTTAATATGAGATTACAGGAAACAAAAACATAAGCAAAGAACAAAGTCATAAGCAGCTTAGCTGGACGTGTTCTTCCAGGTCCTGTGTGTACATACACAACACGTGTGACGTGTGGCTGGGCTTGTACCGTGTGTGTCATGCTTTTCCACACATCATGAATATCCGCCAAAGATCAAAATCCCAAAGAATTATTTTTATGGAGGGAAAATTCTCATAATGTGGAATTAAGCGATTTTAAACAAACGCTTCGTTTGCTGTGAGCCCACAGCCTCCAGCTAGTCTTTTTTATTTTTATTTTTTGGCGGTACTGGGGATCAAACTCAGGACCCTGCGCTTGCTAGGCAGGAGCTTATTCCACTGAGCTATATCCCCAGCCCCCCAGCTAGTCTTAAAACATTGTCATCACCCAGAAGGAAGCCCATCCCCAGCACACAGCTGCTCCTCCTCCCCCCGCCAGAGCTGCAATCTGAGTTGTCTCTGTGCATCTGTGGACTTACCTACTCATACGTGTTTCGTAGAGAGGGACTCATACAGTCGTCCAATACGTGACTTTTTTTCACCATCAAGCCACTCCTTGGCCCATTTTTTATTTTTATTTTGAGACAGGGTCTCATTGAGTTGCTAAACTGCCTAGGCTGGGGTGGACTTGCTGTCGTCCCGCCTCTGCTAACCCGGGGCTGGCGTTACAGTTATGCTCCACAGTGACTGGCTACAGAATGTGATCTTTTGTGTCTGGCTTCTTTTACTTTGTTTATTTGTTTGTTTGGGGGCTATTTTCTTTGTACTTTTTTGAGGCAGAGTCTCGCTAGGTAGCCCAATCTGGCCTCAAACTCGTGCTGATCCTCCCGCCTCAGCCTCCTGAGTGCTGGGATTGGAGGTGGGCACCACCACACCTGGTTCACTTTGCATAATGTTCTCAAGGCTCTACCCAGGGTACCATGTGCCAGTACTTGTTTCTTTTCGTGGCTGAATAACATCCCGTTGCATGGATGGGCCAGCTTGTTTATCCACTCATTGTGCATTGACATGATGACTTTCTTTCTCTCCCCCTCCCCTTCCTTCTTCTCCTCCTAATGCTGAGAATTGGACTCTGGCCCTTGTGCATCTAAGCATACCCTCTACCACTGAGCTACACTCTGCACCACTGAGTGATTTTTAAGGATTTTTCCATGAAACTTCCCAACACAAAGACCAGATGTTCAAGGAGCCGGAAATGCTGACTAGTCTGATTTCATCATTATATATTGCACACATTTATCAAACTACCTCACTGGACCTATAAATATGTACAATTAGCATATGTTAATTTTTTTTAAAAGCCTTTCACTGGGTATAATGGCACACGCCTGTACTCCGAGCCACTCCAGAGGCTGAGACCCCGGGTTGCCAAGTTCGAGGCTAGCCTGGGCAACCTACTGGCTTGGTAATAAATAAAGGGGATGTTGCTCCGTGCAAAGGCCCAGGGTTCCCTCCCTATGTGGCTAAGTATATCAATGGTCCAGGATGTAGCTGAGCGATAGCAACACTTGCCCAGCACGCACAAGGCTCTGTGTTCAAAAGAAAAACATCTCTAATCTATGATAAAACCATAACATTTGTTTTTTTCTTTTTCTTTTTTTTTTTGTTTTGAGACCAGGTCTTGCTATGCAGTTCAGGCTACCTTGGACTCACTTTGTAGCTCAGGCTGGCCTCAAACTCACAACAATCCTCCTGCCTCAGCCTCCCGAGTACTGGAATTATAGGAGTGAGCCATAAAAAACCATAAAATTTTTTAAAAGCCATAAAACTTGTTTTGACTAAATATTGTCCTATGGACTGAATATTGTTTCAGTGGGCTGGGGATATAGCTCAGTGGAATAAGCATCTGCCTGGCAAGTGCAAGGTCCTGAGTTTGATGCCCGGTACCACAAAAAAAAAAAAAAAAAAATCATTTCAGTAATGTGTATTTGGTAGATAAGGTTTTATAAAATAGGGACAATTTTGAAATAGATAAATAAACCAGGGACAACATACCCAGAGGTGCTTGGAAGCCCAAGGTCTGACTGTGTGACAGTGTCCCCCCAGGCGTGTCAGCTGGGCCAGCCCTGCCCTCTCTGCTCTCCCCCTTGAGCTCTGAGACAGGCTGTCCCCAGGGCTGCCGTGCAGAGGAGGCGTTTGCCTGCTTGGTGTCACACAGCTAGTAGAGCAGAGTTGCCATCTGAGCCTAGACTCATAGGCAACTCCCTAACCACACCACGCCCTGCCTCCCCATGCGGAGCTCCTGGGTCATACCCGGCTGAGAGGGCAGAGACAGGGTCCCAGAGGACGCGGGGACCCAAGGGCTGGTGGAGGCGGAGGCGGGTATGCTGACTGTGGTGGTGACACCTGTTCATAGGGGCCTTGGGATTGAAATGACATTAGGGATCAAAATGCAGATCTCATTGTCTCTTATTTATAGCACAGCAACCACAGCAGATTGCTCAGCGGGAGGACAGCTCCGGCTTACAAAAGCCGAGAAGTGGGCTGGGGTGCGGCCCAGGGCCACCCTGCTCTCCTAGAACGATGTAAATCAAGCGAGGTGGCACCTGCCTTCCAAGACTTCGCACCCTAATGGGGTGGGAGATCCACACTGAGGGCCACACAGGGGCTGCTCAGCTGTGGCTTTGGTTTTCTTGACTTTAAAAAGCTCCTGTATGTTTCACACCTTTATTAAAGCACTTGCTGTACTGAACTTTCTATGCCCAAAGAATACACATATACATACACAAGCTTACAGAGTAAATGCAGAGGCCAGCTCCCGAACAGTGTTGTCTGTTAAAATTATGTCAGCCATAGATACAACCCATACATATCATTTAAAATTGTGTAGAAAAGACCTTGGTATGTTGGTGCTAACCTGTAATGCCAGCATTCAGGAGGCTGAGGCAGGAGGATTGCCATGAGTTTGAGGCCTGAGTTCCTGGTCAGCCTGAACTACATAATGAGACCCTGTCTCAAAAAAATTTAAAAAGGCGTTGGAGATACAGCTAAGCAGCACAAGTGTCTGCCTGGCAAGCACAAGGTCCTGAGTTCAATTCCCAGTGCCTAAAAAAAAGAAGAAATTGTCTCCTTTCCCCAGGCATATTTAATTCTATTAAATTAAATTTAATTGCCAGGTGTGGGTGTCCTCTAATCCCAGCACTCAGGAGGCTGAGGCAGGAGGATTGCCATGAGTTTGAGGCCAGCATGGGCTACAGAGCAAGGCACTATCTCAAAATTTTCTTTTGTTTTTAATTAAGAGTTCCACTGGGTACAGTCTTCAGAGGGACAACTGCACATTGTTGTCTGTGTACCTGAGCCCTTCCCACCTCCTTCAGCTCAGACTGGTGTGAGCCAAGGACCAGAACCTCCGTGGCTCTGTAACGGGGACCTTGATAAATAGAGGAACCCAAATGTCACCCTATCAGGAAAGAGGCCTGGGAGGTCCTGCTGCTCAGTAGCCCTTGGGGATCCAGGGAGGCCTGTTTTGGGGCTGAGACTGGATATTGCGCTTTGCTCCCATCTAACTGTGAGGTTCTCTTTTGCTCAGAAGTGAGCATCAACTCTTACCCCACAGTGCTGGAATAGAAGTCCCAGACTTTGGGCCAGGGAAGAATGAGGCCTGGACTGGCTAGGAGCCCAAGGGTGTAGGTGTCTGGTGTTTTTACTGAGGTAAAATTCATAGAGCCTAGAAGTGACCACTTTAAAAATGTCTAACACAGCCAGGAGTGTGGCACTGACACTCAAGAGGCTGAGGCAGGAGGATCACTGTGAGTTCATTCAAAGCCAGTCTGGCCACACAACAAGTTCGAGTTCGAGCTGAACTCCATAGTGAGACCCTGTCTCCATTAATCCATCAGCGTACAGTCCCAGGAGCCTGGCTTGCTGGTGCAGGCCTGTAACCCCAGCCTGGAACCTTGAAGGCTGAGAACGGAGGATCATAGCACATTTGAGGCTGGCGTAGGCCATGTGATGGGTTCGAGGCCAGCCTGAGGCACACAGCGAGACCCTTCTCAAACCCCGTCCCCAAAGAAGCGCTCACCAAAAGGTGCAAGACAGCGGCATTTACTGTATTTGCAGGACTGTACCACCACCGCCGCCCCCTTTGGCAGCGTCTCTGTCACTCCCAGGGCGCGTGCGCTCCTGCGGCTGCCTCTTGTTTTCTGCTCCTCTCTTCCCCTGACAGCGTCGATCTGCTGTCTGTCTTTGTGTGCTGGTCCGATCTGCCAATTTCATGTAAAATAAGTGGCCGTCCTCTCGACAGCCCCCGTGTCCTCCAGGGTGCTTTCTTTGTTTTTTCTCTTTTACTCACTCAGTCCAAACGTGCTCTGCTGGCCAGTTTCTCCCTCACCCATGACCTTCATTTTTTTGTTTGGTTTTTGTCTTTTTGAGACAGGGTCTCCCTGTGCGGTTCAGGCTGGCCTTGAGCTCACTTTGGAGCCCAGGCTGGTCTCGAACTCACAACGATCCTCCTGCCTCAGCCTCCCGAGTGCTGGGATCACAGGCGTGAGCCAGCATGCTTGGCTCTCTGACCTATTGTAATGATACTAGCAGGTCACTTCTACCTCGTCCTTGTAGCTCCAGACCAATAAATCAGGCCCCTTTTTTCTATTACAGATATACAAAAGCCTAGGGGTAATGCAAGTGAACCAAAGAGCAAGGCTGAGATTACAGCTGTCACAACTGACACGCTTTAAATTTACCCAAATCACCTAGGGGAAGCCCAAGGGGCACTGAGGCTCAGTCCAAGTACAAGAAAACCGCAAACAGAGCACACGGCTTCCCCGGGCGCTACCTGGCCCTGCAGCGTGGGCCGCCAACGCGGCCCTGTCCTGGCCCTGCAGCGTGGGCCGCCAACGCGGCCCTGTCCTGGACCCGCAGCGTGGGCCGCCAACGCGCACCTGTCCTGGATCTGCAGCGTGGGCTGCCAACGCGCCCCTGTCCTGGACCCGCAGCGTGGGCCGCCAACGCACCCCTGTCCTGGACCTGCACTGTGGGCCGCCAACGCGCCCCTGTCCTGGACCTGCAGCGTGGGCAGCCAACGCGGCCCTGTCCTGGACCTGCAGTGTGGGCCACCAATGCGGCCCTGTTCTGGCCCTGCAGGTCTGAGCACCCGGCTCCCCAAGAGGGGCGGGGCCAGCCAGACCCTCACTTTTGGCTCTGATGATGGAAGGGGCCCAGGGAGCCTGTGGAGCCCCGGTCCTCAGACATCACCACCTCCTCTGCAGAGCCCTGAGGAACCCTGGATGTCGTGGGTGAGCCAATTCAAGAACTGAGTCTGTTTTGACTCACTTCTCTAGAAAACCTCCTGGGATCTATAGTCATAGTTGCGGTCAAGGGGAACCCCAATCAGAGACTCTCTGCAGCTGTACAAACAGAGGAAGCTGCAAAGTTAACTTTGGGACAGAGACTAGAAGTCGTAATTCCCCATCAAGTCAGGGCTATTCCAGAGATAAAAGGTTGCTCGTGGGTAACAGAGGAATGGCTCGCTATCAGGCCACGCTCTTAGACACCTCTGAGGTTATTACAAAAACTTGAACTACTATTAACTCTGCTTCTTTGATGCCTCCAGGCCCAGGAGTCAGCCACTCTTGTGAACAAGGCATCCCCCAGACCCACGCAAGCAGGCAGGACATCAGCGACCTGCCGCCCCCAAGCCCGAGGAGGTGGGGTTCACTGGTGGAAGCGGCTTTGTCAGCCATCTCTGAAACACAGGCCATAAACTCCACACCTCCTAGAGGCAGCCCGCCTTCCAGGCAGATTGCAGTAACGGCCAAAGCCTCCTTGGGAAATCAAAAGGCTGATGCGGTAGCAAATAGGGCCCCTCTTGAGAGACCATGAAGAGCAGTCCACACTCTCCCAGAAGATAATGAGCCTTAGGAGGACAGGGGGAACTCAAAAGGACTCTGGTAGTATTTAGAAAACAGGCTGACCCTTCCCCAAGGGACACAGTGGAAGGCCGTCAAAACACTTCATGATTCTTTCCATATGGGAAGAGGTACTACGCTGGAAATAGCAACTTGTGTTTTCACAGGATTAGAACTACGCAGCAGAGCTTGCCCACTCCGTGCCTACAATAACCCAGGCCAGCCCAAACCGCCTGCTTTACTAGAACCTGTACAAAGGACAGGGACACACCCTGCGGGGGCCTGGCAACTAGACTTTACCCACATGTTGCCAGGTGGAGGATTTGACAAATGTCGGTCCTGACTGACACGTTTACGGGCTGGACTGAAGCCTTTCCTATCTGTTCCAGAAAGGCTACGGAGGTAGTCAAGGTGCTTCTTAAGGAAATCACCCCCAGATTTTACCACCTCACTCTCTCGAGAGTGACAGTGGACTTTCTTTTACCTCCCAAATAAGTCAGGTGGTGGCAAAGATCTTAGGAATGAAACACTTCCATCCCACCTGGCGGCCTCAGTGTTCTGAAAAGGTAGAGGGGGCCAGCCAGACTTGAAAGCGAGTTCTGGCAAAACTTTCCAAGAGACGTCTGAGTCCTGGCTCTGATCACTGCCAAAAGTGTTCATGAGGATTCGTAACGTGCCCAGAACCAGGCTAAGTTTGAGTCCACGTGAGATGTTACATGGGAGCTGTTTCTGTCCTCCGACACGAGGACACAGAAACACCCTTGCCTTATCTCACCGACCTGGACCGAGTGCCACAGGCCATCCAAATGTGTGGGAACAGAGTCCTCCCGGCTCTGGCCCAGAAGGACTGCCTTGTGTGTCCCCCGGACACCGCGCTGGTGAGAACATGGAGAGAGGGGACACCCACTGGCCACCTAAAGCCAAAATGGAAAGGCCCTTTTTTAGCGATCCTTGCCATACCCACTGCAGTAAAGGTGCTAGGGATAAACAGTAGGATTCATCTTGCTAAAACAAAGCTGGTCCCCCTGAACTATCTGAAGAACAAGGCCATATGAAAGGAGAAAATACTCCTGTGAGCATCTGGAAGACTTGAGATTTATCTTCAAAGAGCAAGATTCCAGGGCGGCTATCGGAAGTGTGGAACTCTGACCTGCTCTTCATATTTAGGCTAATAGTGAAGTTTCTTCTGTCAAACGGGAAGCTCAGTGATCATTAACCCTTTTCTCATTTCCTGACAGGTTTTCCTTCCTCAACAAACCAGGGAGCCGCAGCACCCCAAGGTAGCTGGAGAGCACGTGCTCCTCTGTAGGGAGGGCCTACAGCTCCTTCCCGTTTGAAGAAGCTGTAGACAGAGATCTGCACTCCCTCAGCACCCCGCAAAGGGTTATGGGGATTTGTACCTCTCAGACAGAAAGGAAATTAGGGTGTCACAAAGCTGACAGAGAAGTAAGGGTGACCTGTTAATTACAAAATGTGCAGAACACTTCCCAAAGCTGTGCATGTGGGCTTCTCACAGAACTTGAGCAGATTTTCAATAGAATGGTCTAGACCTGACCCAGCCTGCAGCATGGGATCCCAGCAGTGCCTCTCAGGACCCAGATGTGGAAGTCTCATGGGTTTCCTGGAGACTTGGGTGGCATAAAAGGACACAGACACCAAGAAGAGCGTGCTGTCAGGGCTTTCCTGGTGACAGCCCACACGGTGTCCCCAGGGTGAACTGTTACTCCTCTTCACTCAGTCCATGCTGGCTTGGCAGGGCCAGTTTCTCTCTCCCTCACCGTTCACTTTTACTTTCTTAAATAAACTTCGTCACTACTTAAATTTATATGTCTACTTTTATACATGAAATCATATAATATGTGACCTTGCGGGTCTGATTTGTTATTTAACATAGTATTCTTGAGACGTATCCAAGTTGTAACAGGCATAGTACTTTTTCTTTCCTCTTTCTCCTGGTCCCAGGGATTGAACCCAGGTTCTCATGCATGCTAAGCCTGTGCCCTACCATGAACTATATATCACCTACCGTATTCCTTTTTTATTTTTGTATTTGTTTGGAGGCATGGTAAAATACATGTAACATAAGATATGTCATTTTAACTCTTTTTATCTGCTATTTCCAAATGCATAAACTGGTCATGGTGGTACACACTTGTAATCTCAGCCCTCAGGAGGCTGAGGCAGGAGGATTTCCACAAGTTGAAGGCCAGCCTGGGCTTCGTAGTGAGTTCAAGGCCAGCCTGGACTACATAGTGAGATCCTGTCTCAAAATAAAATAAAATAAAATACACAGTTCAAGCCAAACATGATGGCACATGCCTGTAATCCCAGTGCTCATGAGGCTGAGGCAAGAGGATCATCATCATTAATCCCAGGCCACCCTGGGCTATATACTAAGTTCCAGGCGAGCCTAAACTACTTAGTGAGCCCTTGTCTCAAAAAGCAATCAATCAGTCAATCAATGGCACAGTTCAATGCCGATAATTAGACTCGCAATTTTGCTTAACTATCATTACTATTTCTAAAAATTTTCACTAACCCATACAAAAGTCTGTAGCCATGGAACAACCTAGCTCCTTCCCCCGCCCTGGGTAACCCCCAGCTGCTCTCGGTCTCTAGCAATTCGCTTACTTTAGGTACCTCATGGGAGTGGAGTTATATGCTGCTGGTCCCTTTGTGTCTGGCTAAGTTAAAAATCATGTCCCAGCACTCGGGAGGCTGAGGCAGGACAGCCATGAGTTCGAGGCCAGCCTGGGCTACACAGCAAGACAGTGTCTCAAAAAAAATAAAAAAACAAAACAAAAAAACAACCAGGATGTACCACATACACCAGAAACTCACACCTTTCCCCCTCATCTTTCATTATATGAATGTCACATTTATTTCTCCATTAATTTGCTATCAGCGCTTAGCTTGTCACACCTGTTGGCGACTGTGGTTACTACCGCCGTGAGCATTTGCGTGTGAATGCTTGAGTGAGTGGGGCGTACACTAGGACCAGATTGCTGGGCCTCACAGCGGCCCTTAGCTTCCGGAGGAGCACAGTGTGCACAGCTGCTCCACCTTACCTTGCACCTGCAAGGCACAGGCTTCCAGCCCGCCTCCGCAGGGCTGCTCCGGGCGTACATTTTATTATGGCCCCCAGGCGGATTGGGCTTTTTGTCTGAGCATTTTGTTTTGGTTCTTCGGGCCGGTCATTTTTATTTGCTTGTTTTTGTGTTTTGGAAGTGGGGGCTGGACCCAGGGCCTTGGCCTAGAGCTGTTCTCTGAGCCCGCCCCCACCCCCCAGCCCCCCACCCCCCCCCCCCCCGCTGCCTTTTGGGCTAGTCTTCCGCATTTTCCTTTGTTTCAGTTTTTCTTTTTTATTAGCACATGTTTGCAGCCATTGTGATCACGCTGCTTGTGGGGAGAGGTGCACACACATAACACCTCTGAATTCTCGTCTCACCCTCTTCCCTCTCCTTCCTGCCCCTCCCTCCATCTCTTGATCGCCTTAGCATTTGAGCAAGATCTATCTCCCTACTCCCCATCACCTGTCCTTTGTTTTGCTCTTTATTTATATTTTAGGTTCTCATATAAGGGGAACTATGTGATATTTAAGCTTGTGTGTCTGATTTTTGTACTTAATGTTACGGTCTTAAGATGTATCCATTTTCCTACAAATGACTCATCTATCCTTTACGGCAGAGTAGCGCTTCACCGTGTAGCTACACCTTTCTTTGTCCGTTCATCTACTGATGGATACATAGGTGCTTCCCACATTCAGCTGTTATGACCTGTGCTGCTACAGACATGAGTATACATGTGTCACTGCGTTAGGTATCTCTGACTCTTTTAGGGAGATATCGAGAAGGAAAATAGCTGGGTCAAATGGAACTTCTAGTTTTATCTTCTGAGGAATCTCCACGCTGACTTCCATACTGATTGTACCAGTTGCGCGTGCCCAGCCACAACGTGGAGCTGCTCCTCCCCCCGCAGCCTCGTCAGCACTAGTTATTAGTTATGTTCTTGATGACAGCCGTTCTTTCTGGGATAAGATGGAACCTCAGTGTTGTTTTAATTTGCATTTCTCTAAAGAGTAGCAAATTTGAACATTTCTTCATGTATCTATTGGCCATTTGTACTTTTTCTGAGAATTGTCTATTCATTGAACTTGCCCATTTTTTGATTGGGTCTTTTACTGGGGAGGAATTCTTTATATATTCTATATATGAGTCCTTTGAGGAACAGCTGGCAAAATTTTTTTTCCCATTCTGTAGGTTGTTTCTTCACTCTGTTGGTGGTTTCCTTGGCTACGTGGTTTTGAATTTGATCTGATACCACTTGTTGATTTTTGGTACTATACCTTATGCAACTGCGGTTCTATTCAAAAAGCCTTTACCTCTGCCTGTTACCTTAAGAGTTTGGCCTATGTTATCTTTCAGCAGGTTAAGTGTTTCTGTTTTAACATTGAGATCTTTGATCTATTTTTATTTTATTTTAGTACATGGTGAGAGACATCCATCTAGATTCAATCTGTATGTGGACAGCCAGTTTTCTCAGCACCATTTGCTAAAGAGATTGTCTTTTCTCCGGGTATATTTTTGGCCCCTTTGTCAAAAATTAAATAATTAATAGCCCTAGGCCAGCAGTTTTCTGAAGCTGTTAGTTTCAAGCAGGAGCCTAAAGTGGTATCTTTCTATGGTCTGTTGGCCATTTCAGAACTTTAGAAATGTAACATTAGAAAGAAACAAATAACTAAATAAACTTTACTCTGCCCAGCCCCCGGGGCATGCCAGGTGCTCCGCCCCGCCCTGGGAGCTCTGCCCAGTCCCGGAGCTCTGCCCAGCCCCAGGGCGTACCAGGTGCTTTGCCCGGCCCCCAGGACGGCCCTGAAGACTCGCCTGAGCCTACAGACGCAGTCGCGCTGACAGAGCCTGGGGGTTCGCTGTGTAACCCCGCCTACCCGACCAGACACCCAAGGGCCCTGAGGACTTGCCAAAGCGCGCTTCTCCGCCTCCTGCCATAGCAACCTGTGTACACCCACGTATTATACAGCACATTTAGAAGCAGCCAAGTCTCTGCCCAAAGTAAGAGCGTGAGGGAGTAAATAAACCGAAAGTGCAGTTATTACCAGTGGGAAGACCACTGATGGGGTGTAGGACAACGGAGGTGAAGTGGAGAAAACTGATTAATTGAATGAGCCATCATCTATGTAACTGAGTAATAAAGACGAAGATAACATTATGTAATGCAATATCCAGTGGTGGCCCCCTACTATTTTCTCTGTAATCTGGTATATTCTTTATTGTTTTTGTGTTAACAAATGCAAAGACAACGCTATGTAATGCAGCATCCAGTGATGGTTCCCTACTCTGTCCCCTGTAATTCGGTATTTCCTTTATTGATGTTGTTATAACAAATACGAAGATAACATTATGTTATACAGCATCCAGTGCCAATTCCCTACTATCTTCTCTATAACTTGGTATTTTCTGTATTGTTTCTGTGTTATTCTGGGTTCTTTTGTCTTAAAAATAAAACTAAAAATAATTAAATAACTGAAAGTGCCCACAGTTGTTTCTGTACCCTCTCTCCCGTCCCGTTGATCTCCGTATCTGTTTTTGTGCCAGTGCCATGCTGTTTTCTTTTTTCTTTTTTTATTTTTTTGGAGACAGGGTCTTGCTATATAGCCCAGGATGACTTGAACTCACGGTGTAGCCCAGGCTGGCCTTAAACTTGAGGCAACCCTCCTGCCTCAGCCTGCAGACTCAGCTGTTTTCATGCTGTCGCTTTGTGACCTCACATCTAGGGTTGTGATGCCTCCTGCTGTACTCTTACCCCGGCTGCTTTTGCATCCTGGGTCTCTTCTGGTTCTATATGAATTTTAGAATTGTTTTAAGTTCCCATGAAGATCATTGTTAGTATTTTGATTGGCATTGTGTTAAATCTGTCTATCAGCTTTGGAAGCCCTTTTTTGGGGGAAGTCTCACTATGTAACTCAGGCTGGCCTTGAACTATGTAGTCTGGGTTCTCCGTTCCTACATACAGTTCCTGCATTGGTCAACTTGTGCTGTTAGCAAATGTAACATCAATTGGAAACTGGTAAACCGATTGTCATTTCAGGTTTTTTTGTACCGGGAATCAAACTCTGGACCTTGAGTTTGTAGGCAGGCGCTTATGCCACTGAGCTATATCCCCGGCCCAACCGATTGTCAAATGTCACATTCTGATTAGTTTAGGAGATGGGAACAACAAGTCTGTTCACAGCATCATTCGGTTTATTACTATATGGATAAGGACCTGGTGGCTGAGTTCCAGGATAAATATCTAAATTAAAAGCATAACAAGTCTTCACATCTACAAGGGCATAAATTTTAATGCCATATTTTGATCCATCACTGTTCAATAAGTCTTTTACATTCTTGGGATCACCATAAGAAATCCCCGCTAAGTACAGCAGACCTATGAATGCTTTCAATTCAGCTAGGGAGGTGTCGTAATAAATATATTTTTAAATACGGCTATCAGTACACACAGAACATTTTACTTGCATTTCAGCCTCTGTATACTTCATAACATCTTGTGGCATTTTGTCTGCTACAGTTTCCAACACTGAATGGCAGTGCTGACATTCTGTAGAACACCTTTCTCCCCTGCCAGGACCCTCACTATATTTTCAGACCTGGTTCTGACATTGGATCACCCCATTTAGTTGTGTGCCCATTTCACAACATTTCGACTAGTCAGGTATGTACTCACATTGCTGTTTTATCATCTGAACAAAGGAGGTCTGCATTCCCCGTGTCTGTGTCAGCAGGTTCTTGCTGCAGTTCACTGTCACACAGGAACTGTAGCTCACATGGCCAGTGTCAAAGTCACCATTACCACCCACCCACACCACTCTTCGGATAAGAGCATGTGTTTGGGGGAAGTTTGGTTTTGGTTTTTGTAGGGGTGGAGATCGAATCCAGCCACATCCCCAGCCCAAAAGCAGGTATTTTACCATCATGGATCATCTTCATCATCCCTGCATGAGCAATCTGATGATTCACTTTTGACCTCCCCAAAACCTTCAAGTCTGGTTTTTCGTGTGCATTGTACTGAATTGGCTTCCTCCTTCTAGAAAAGATTTTTAAAAAACTTTTTAAAACAAATCCTGGACGGATGTGGGTCTATTGAACCCTCTGTGATGCTCAGGTAAACATAGGCAAAGCACAGTTACATGGAGCATAAAGTGGGTACAAATCTCATTTGCCACTGTTGCACACATGCACCAAGTGGGTGGACACATAGACTGCTTCCTGTGTCTCCCAGGGAGAGGTACTGAAACGTACAGCTGGCTCTTATTACGTGAAAGGACAAATTTACAGTAGAACAGTAAGGGAGGGCCCACTGGACCCAGTTTAAGGACAGAGTGAAAGCTCAGGCTTTCCAGCTCCTGAAAGATATTCCCAAAGCTTTTCTCTTTGATCTTCCTGGCAGTCCCCTACGGAAAGCTGGTTACCATTGCGCCCCCCCAGTGGGGAGCGTGGGACCAGAGAGCTGAAATGACAGCCCAAAGGCACACAGCAGGTCAGTTCTCAACAGCAGGGTCTGCCCCAGGTTCCCCAAGTGCCCCAAGCTCAGTGCCCTCTGGGAAAGAAGGGAGTGGGACTTTGCCCATCTAAGAGTAATGACTATGTAGCTTGGGAAAGAACAGCCCTCAAATGGCCACGCACCCTTGCTTACTACAAGGCCTGCCGAGGCTTTCCCCGGCAACCAAACCCCTCTGCACTCCCAGCTCTAGGGGTCCTGAGGAGCCAGAGCTGAGTGCACGTGGATCAGAGAAGCAGCCTTGCTGCCCCTTATTTCCCCGCCTTTAATCCGGGTTTTCCACCTTCACCCGAGACTGCTCACCTTGCCTCCCTCCCCCTCACGAAATAGAATTAACAATGATGCATTTTATTGTCTTGTTTTTTATGTCACTAGTATCTCTAGTATTAATGGCTAAGACCTATTCAGTGTCTGTGGCATGTTTATATCTACCTTCTCAATGGATTTTTTGACTATTCATTCAACTAATAGTTGTTGAGGGCTGGGGATATAGCACCTGCCTGGCAAGTGCAAGGATCAATCCTGAGTTCGATCCCCAGTGCCAATATATATATATATATTAGTTGTTGAGCACCTACTGTGTGCCAGAGACTTGGGGCCAATCCAGAATGTTGGGTTTGACCTGCGGTTCTCAGCCTTGGCTGCACAAGGAGTCTCCAGATGGCCAGAGAGGGTAAGAGGTGCACATGGCCGGGCATGGTGCTGCATGCCAGTAATCCCAGCACTTGGGAGGCTGAGGCAGGAGGATTGTTGTGAATTCAAGACCAGCCTGGGCTACAAAGTGAGCTCAAGGCCAGCCTGAACTGCATAGAGAGACCCTGTCTCAAAAAGAACAAAAAAGAGGCACATATGGCTGTGTTGCAACAGACTGGAGAGGCA
>PVLD010018125.1:0-39905 GCA_004027595.1 Dinomys branickii | reverse complement strand
TTGTTCCTTTTGAACTTAGACAAAGGCCTCTTCCTGTTTTGCACCTAGCAAGTGAACTAATAGAGCGTGAGACCATGGGGAGAGTGAGCCTGCTCTCTCTCTATAACTCTAGTCTGCCAGAGTTATTTAACCCTTTAGTCAGCTCATCGTTCTTCTTGCTTTATAAGCACAACCAGGGGGCCTTCTGCCTACATCACAGAGAAGGAATATTGTCCTGTGAAAATTGTGTTATAGCTGATATTTAATGTGTAGTTCTCTAGGGTTGTGATAGTTCACCATTATGATATTTGGGTTCTTTATCAAGGAAAAGGGGGCTTCTGTTAACATATGTGTGATAACGTTACCAACTGGATGTGATACGGTTTTTACAAGTGAACCTTTTCACTGAACTTTTTCAGTAGCACTGCTGAAATGCCATTAGTAATAGCACATGTGTACCCAGTCATCTATCAGAGAGACTGAACTAAACAACTACTTTGACACTACTGTTTAAATACTTGGTCATGGGAAAAAAAGAGAGTTCCATTTACCTATTTAGGTGATGCTAAATACTTTTCCAAATTATTAATTTTGAAGTGTTTTACTTGTAACTATTCAACAAGATGTTCTGTCATCAGTAACAGAGAATAGTACTATAGCATGAGAAATCAAGATTTTGGTGTAAATATCAATCATAGGTAGCCATAAAAATTTTTTTGATTACAGTTAGGTGCTGGAAACTGATCATTTCCTAGTAATCCCAGTGCTTTCGGAGGCTGAGGTAAGCCTCCAGGGTCAAAGAAGTTAGAGTCCATGTGGCAGTCTAGCAACTTAGTAAGACCTTGTTTCAAAATCAACGGACTGGGGATGCACCTTTTGTAGAGACCCTGGGTTCAGTCACTGCTACTGGGAGCTGTACATTCTATCTGTGTACTTAACTTACTTAGCCTGTGCAGTGCTGAAAACTTTTTGCAAGTAGTTACCATTGCCAATACTTTAAAAGTTGGAAGATTTTTTTTTTTGTAAATATAAGCATATCATTTTTGAAAAAAAAATCACAACTTATGAACTCTGGACTGATAACCACATAAGGTAACAGTCAATCAGTTGGAGTTAAAGAGCAGTTGTACCTGTAAGACATCCATGTCTTATATTTATGGCCACAAGTCTGCCCTGCCCCATCCATCCAGAGTTCACTAATTCAAGTTACCCCCCTAGCTCCTACCAGAATTTGACTTTGAGGTTTAAATGAATAGCATAGTAATATGAGAAGAATCTTTTTGCCTTCATCTGAAATCTAAATAATGGTTACAAGTAATCTTGTGCTTTTTATTTTAGAACAGTTGAATAGATTTGCTGGATTTGGTATTGGACTTGCAAGGTAAGGTTTAAATTTTTACTTAGAGTTTTTATTTAATGTAATGATCAGTATTTAAGGTTGTTTTTGGAGCAGCAGGTTAAATATTGGATATTTACAGGAAAAGTTATCATAGTTTAAAATCTATAACTTGATTTAACTTCCAATAATGGTAGAAACTGGTAATTCAGTTTTATAAAAAAAAATTGTATAATGAATATTATAACAACTTTCATGATCTATCAAAAGAATATAGTCAAATATAATCATATCTCCCTGTCCACTAAAAAAGAGTAATTGTACCTTAAGCTTTCTCTAAATATAGGAATTCTTATATTTATAAAAAAAAAGCTTCCAGAATACTTAGCAGTATGAAGCCTAGATTTTGTCTATTTGGTGACATTTGGTGATCAGCTTTACATCTTTTTATTCCTAATGATCATTTTATTTACGAAAAGTCAGTCTTAATTTTTTTTTTTTTTTTTTTTTTTTTTGGCGGTACTGGGGATCCAACTCAGGACCCTGCACTTGCTAGGCAGGTGCTTATTCCACTGAACTATATCCCCAGCCCAGTCTTAAATATTATGACTTTTTAGTGATTACCAGTTTCATAAGGACAAGGCTTACATTTCATGCTAGAATGGCTTTCATTTTGAACTAAGAAAAAAGATTTATTTGCATAAACCTGAGGATCTGAATGTCAATATAAATAAAATCTGAGCCTTTTGTAGTGGAAGTTAATCTTCTTAGCCTCACTTTTTATACTTAATGCTATAATTTTTCATAAGATATTTATCTTTATAGACATGTATGTGTATTTCACTGTTAGAGCTTAAACCCACAGGTATAATTACTTTGTAGGTAATAATTTTTAAAAGAAGTATTTGATGTATAAACACTTTCATCAACATGGTCATTAAAAAACCTGAAATTTAAATGGTGAGCATATCAAAATCAAATTTTTTGCAGTGAGGTTTCTAA
Organism: Dinomys branickii; assembly: GCA_004027595.1. Lineage (NCBI taxonomy): Eukaryota > Metazoa > Chordata > Mammalia > Rodentia > Dinomyidae > Dinomys > Dinomys branickii. Next base: position 37,588 of record PVLD010018125.1, on the reverse strand, counting down.
AAAGTAGATAGCTTTGCTGATAGGAACTATGTTGCTAGGACATTTTTGGAAAGAAATGAAAATTAAATGATGTAGCATTCCCATATCAAACATACAAAGATCTTTTCTCACCTATGTACTCTAGTTACTAATACTATGTATATTTGCCCTTATTTACCGGGCTACAGATCTGGTTTTCATTCTTTTATGCTGAGTATTTGTTACTGGTGGAGCCATTAGAAAAATGTCCAGATAGTTTTAAAAATCCTTTTAAGAATTGAGACCACAAAATAATGTATGATTCTTCAGGCAAGAATAATATCAGAATTATTTAAAGAGTAATGTGGAAATATATGCAAATAAAATTTGTGTGTAGGCACATATAACATAAATTATTTTATATAGTCTTTTTACAGAGAATGTATTGGCCCATCCTTGCATTGTTCTACGCCGCCAATGTCAGGTAAATAAAATTTCTCTGATGATCCTGATCCTGATTCCAAGTGTAGAATTTAGATAGATAACATGAAAACATGTAATCATTAGTCAATGTGAAATGTTCCAATATTTCTAAAATGTCATTCTCCAACTGTTTGATGTAAAGATCCCATTAATGTCTTAGAAATTATGGAGAATCCTGATGACCTTTGGTTTATGTGGGTGTCTCACTTTTCTCATCACTGAGACGAAAACCTGACACCCAGAGTTAAAGGCAGGAAGGTTTATTTAGTGCACAGTCTGGGAAGGTTTCAGCCCATACTCAACTGCCCCCAAGGCAGAGCGGCACACGGCAGAGGAGCAGCATGCTCACGGCAGCAGAAGACTGCAAAAGCAACAAGAGAGTGAGACCCAGCCCTCCTTCTGTCTCTTCACTTGTGTCCAGTCTGCTGAGATTAGGGCAGTTGGTGCCAATCCAGTCAGTGGACTGATCCAGCAGTCACCCACCCTTAGTCCCAACACCCTAAATCCCAGGATTGCGCTATGAATCAGAATCAACCACACACTCTAGATTCAGCCACCTCTGGAAAAAAAAACAATTGCCTGAGGCTTTGTGGGGACATTTAGACCCAAACCATAATAACAGTGGGTCATATTTGTTGATATTTGCTATTTCAGAAGTTAAAAGGAGAAATATAAATGTTAATTTAATCCATCAAAATAAGCATTTTAGACGCTAACGATGGCCTATTTTTGAAGATAACATTTTATTTAGTACGTGGGATAATAGGAGTTAGCCAGCATCTCTGTCTGCTTCTGCATTCAATCTATTGCAGGATGTTTTGTTTTAAAAGAAAGAAAAAAGTCCAGCTGTGTCTATATATGTGATTAAAATCAAGAGTATATGTCCTTTTCAGATAACTGTGGGTATTTTTTGAAATTATACCAAAACTCACCGAAAGTTATTTGTAATGTGAAACCATATGAATTTTTTATACTTTCTTGCTTTAAAAAAGCCATTGATTTAAATGTCTTGAGTGGTTATTTTTACCCATGAGTTGGTTAAGAGTGTTGATTCATCAAGTTATATAAATCTTCCAGATATTAAAGTGTTTGATTATACAATATCAGAAAAATTATCTTCATTGAAAGTACAACTTATCTCACCAGAACAGTCTTTAATTATTGAATGCTTTTGATGGTAAATACAGATTTCCCAAAATTATATTCTTGCTTGAAAATGCACATGCGTTGACAAAAAATATAGAAGTTTACGTGTTTTAAATCAACAAGCTAACTTTGTCCATTTGTCAGAAGGTATCTGTCTGCAATATGAATAACTAGCCTGCCAGAGAGTTTTTCAAGCAAAAATGGTGTTCCATGAAAAAGTAACTACATCACCTTGCGATCCCATCATAGAAGGGCTTTCCCTCATGACCGCATCTTTGTGCCTAAGCACACAGGGTGTTAGAGGATATGTACTCGGGGTCAAGATTTCATAAAATTCACATTTTTTTGCTTCATCAAGGATATTCTTAAGTGATTACTTTACCCCCAGTGAATATGTGGGGTGACGGACATAATAAATAAAAATGTATGAAATTTGATGCTACTGCCTGGATTTGTGAACTAACAGTTTTACTCACTGTTGCTTTTGTACTATTAGTTCAGATATCAGTACAGAGACACACCTTGGCATCATTAAGAATCAATATAATTTTGAACTTAATCCTCTGATAGAGTAATGGTCCTGCAGAATCAGTGACCACCATGTGACAAATACTGGTATAATGTAATTTACCTTTTTACAAAATAAATTATCCCATATTTGTTTGTCCTTAGAGTTCAAAACAATATAAACCTTTACAAATTTTTTGTGCATAGCACTGAAAAGTACGTAAAGACAAATGATGTCTTATGTAGCATTGTCAGTACATATACCCCAAAACAGTGTGTTTCAGACATACGCATTTTCCATACTGATAAAATTACATCAGGATCCAGTGGATACTGTCTTACCCTTTCTAACTGATTTCATAATTTACTCATTAATTGCAGCATCTACTGTACTTTAAAAAGTGGTTGCCTAAAGGCAGAGTAGGCAGATATAATGGTAGTGTTTTAGGAAACACAGATGTCAAACAGCAAGACTCTTTTATTGTATTATCTTCATTACTGTGTATGTTATACATTGGTCTTCATGTTGTGTTTATATGCTAATATGTATTATATTTTGATAGAGTACTTTCAAAAGTAATTCTGCTTATGCATAACTTACATTGACTTTAGAATTTAACTTCTTTATGCTGTAACATTTGTCATGGCTTTATTATTTCTTAACAAAACAACAGAAAAAAATATGTACTATCTTTTCTGCAGGTTAATTACCATGCTCAGAATTATCATCTCACTCCATTCACAGTCATCAATATTATGTACAGCTTCAATAAAACTCAGGTAAGACTTAGTCTGTGGATCTATTAAAGCCATGTATAATTGTCATTTGGGCTCAGTAATAATGAAAGTAAGAATAATTTAATTTGGCTAGGACAAGTACCTTAATTCTTAGAGTAAACCTACTGTCTCATAGTAATTAATTTGGAATCTTTCAAAATTTTCACTTAACAGAAATATAAAGAGCTATGCAAAGATCCCAGAAATTAGCAGCAGATACAATAAAGTCTTTGTTATTAAGATGTTATTAAGGCTTATAACTTAATCATGGAAACAAAAACTTAAACAGAATATTGTGGTGCAGGCAATACTAGAAGTATAAAATGCTATCAGAATGTAGAAGAGAAGTATCTTATGAAAATTGGGATTGAACACAGGCTATGTCTGGGGAAAACTTTGGGAAAAGGTTCATTGAGTTGTATATTTATTGTTAAGTTTACATAATGCCGAGGATGGACAAAAGGATTCATAAGGAGATGTGCAGAGGCAGAAGAGAAGTTATAATGCTTGATGATAAACTTAATGCATTGCAATGGGAGCTTGGAGCACAGGTTAAGGATGAAAAAGTAACTGGAGAAGTATGCAGGATACAGGTAACCAAGAGTCTTCCAAGAACTGCACACTTAATCTTAACAACTAAAAGACTATCACTGAAGTATTTTAGCAGTGAGCAAAGTATTTCACACAAACTTTGGTTGTGTGGCAATATCCATCAAAATTTAAAATGTGTGCACATTCTTTAACATACTAATTTCACTTTTACAATTTATCCACATTAATATGTACATCCGTGTGTAATAATATGTGCAGAAGGATGTCACTGTGGCATTGCACATAATGAAATGGAAATTATTAAATGTTCATCTACAGAGTACCATTTAAATAATTATGGTATATATATTTGGCAAAGTGCCATGTACTTTTAAAAATAAGTTATAGTTCTGTGTATACTGATAGGAAATGATCTCTGTTATTTTTTAATTGTTTTAGTTATTTTCATCTACTAAAAATGAATAAAACAAAAACATTTCTAGACCTGTACTTACACATTGAGATATAGCTCTGTATGCATCTTTTGTAAATAAGAAGCTTCTGCCAGGAAACTTGGATGCAACTTTGCATCTGATACTTCATTGCTTATTTTAATTTGACTGTGTCTGTATGTTGTTAATTAATAATACATAAGTAAATAGTAAGAATAGAATGTCACTAATGGTATAGTGAAAAGGGGTGAAACTACTGAGGAAAAGAACATGGACTTGTAAGACACAGAACAAAATTTATAGAACTGATTAGATAGGAATAGTGAGAAAAATATTGTCCAGATGTACAGTTTGGACATAGGATGGTAAAGATGACATCTATGGAAACAGGAAGCACAGCAGGTAAGGAAAGAACTGGGCTGGCATGAGTAGGTGTGATTGAGTTATGCTATGGATATATAGCATACCTGTGTCACACATACCTCTGTGTCATCCAAAGAGCAGGGCTATAAGGATCTGAATATAGAGATATTAGAGATATTTAATAAATCAATTAATCATTAAGGGTATTCAATTATCTTGGCCTAAATATTGGCCACCTAACAAATAGTAAAGTGGTAGAAATTCATTTAGTCATAATTGTTTACAAGATTTCTATAAGAAAAATGCTATTTTGAAAATATCAGCAAATATTCCACTTTGAGTTTTATTAAGATTTTTTGCATTTAAAATATAGGTATTTGTAGAAATAACAGCAAATTTTGTTCATTTTAGGGACCAAGAGCCCTATGGAAAGGCATGGGCAGTACATTCATTGTCCAAGGAGTCACACTGGGCGCAGAAGGCATAATCAGTGAATTCACACCTTTGCCAAGGTACCTTTTGGCATTTTGCTCAGCATTAGTTTATAATATATAGGAAAATATCTAAAAGTACCTCAAATCTGAAACTTGTTTATAATAACTAAGACAGAATTAAATTATGCCATTAATTATATCTTATTGAATTAGTATGTGATAAAGAAAATGCTTCATGTCCCAGTATCTGTTAAGATACAGCTTTTCAGCTTTTGCTATTTGCCTTCTCCTGCAATTGCCAGTTTGGAAACAAATGTGAGTATCTAAAGAATCCCTGCTCTTTATGTAGCCGGTTTGGTGACAGTACTTTGTATTACTCGTGCTATGCTTAAATAGTCCCCTGCAGAGGCCAAGTGATACTGTACCTGGAATTATTGGTAAGGATTTCCAAAAACAACTGAAACTTGAGCTAGATCTTGAATTATGAATAACAGCTGACTTGGCAGAAAAGAAAAACATTCTAAGAAGAAGGTGACAGCGTGCCCAGTGTTAGAAAAGTTGAACAATTTAGCTAATAGAAAGGAGTGACTTAGTCCTGGAATATTGCATATGTATTATGTGGACTATTAAGAAGAGAGGCTGTAATGCTAAAGGATAATTACATCTTTGTAATGTTTTTTTCTCTATGGGGTTGGGAATCTAAGGCATTTTAATTTTTTTTTTTTTAAGTAAGAATGTTTTGATCAAGGATATACTCAAGTGGTAGAATAAAAACCAAAAAAGGACTGGCTGTGCAGAGCTGCTAGGCCAGGATGAGAAGGTTCTTAGCTATAGAACAAAACAGAAAGGGTTGAGGTAAATGGATATTTTTGCAGTATAATTGATGGTAACTAATGTTAGATTGAGAGGGTACGGGAGAGAAAGTTGTAGCAGTGACTGAGATTTTTTGTGTTAGAAAATGTTAGCCAAGTTAGGGAATTCATAAAGAAGAATAAGTTAAAGGGGAGAAGATGAAGTCAACTTGCAATAAATGAAACTTGAGGTTCTTGCAAGATACCTATGGATCACCATGTCTGGATGATAATGTCTCGATGGTTGAAACTGTGGATTGGAGTCTTGTGGAAACTTGACCCGGAAATAGTTTCAAGTACTGTGGAGGAAAAATGGCACTGGACACATTAGAATGGGTAAAATTCCCCTGAGGAGACATTATACTCTAAAGGACATAAAGTGGCCAAAAGACAGAACCCTGAGCACCTGTAGATCTGTGGCATCTCATGTATGGGGGCAGGTGTGTTCTGGAGATGGTTGGAGGAGGTGTAATTAGTGATGTCTTCAAAACAGTAGTAAGATACAGTACGATACCTGGCATATGAGAAGTGAGAGGTTGTACATACATTTGGAGGAAGAGGGTAGAGAAACTGGGAAAATTTGCCAAATATCTCCTTTTTCTGTGAAACTCTTTTAAGGTTACTTGAGAATACAAAGAGAGATGTTGAAGTTGTGGTAGAAAAGCATGAGAAGAATGTTTCCATTTGGACATCACAACAATGACTAATGAGGGAACCTGAACACAGTATAGGAAAGGACGTTAATAGATGTCAGAAACCATAAATTTCTTAGGTGCTGTTTGGCATGATTCTGTGATTTTTGGTATCAGTCCAGGAATAGCATTGAGGGCTTTGAGTGGTTCGTTAATCCACAGTTAGTCTCGAGGGTCAATTTTATGGATTGGAAGGCAGTGAGATAGCTCAAGGTATAGCAATTACTACATCACATGTCCCCATGACTGGGACTTAATCTTTATAGGGAAGGAAGGCAAGAAACTGACACCAAGCTTTTTTCCCAGATTGCTTTTGAGGAACCTCTATCTTCAAGTTCCTCGGGTACAATATGCTAAAACAGTAGAAGCTAAACAAAGAAAGGTTAGAAGTATTTGGCCATTTAATGGTTTCATGTTCTCAATTCAAAATTTGATTTTGTTGAAAAAAAAAATATATATATATAGACAAGATAGTTATACTGCTAATTTCTATTGGTTCATTGAAAAGAAAGACTTGTGCTTATATTGGTGGATCAATTTTTCATGCCTATATCTTGTAATGTGGGCTTTGAAGATAACAATATGCAATGTCTCCTACTATCTTGTTTTGAAATTTTGTATCAGTTTTTATTGTTTTTTCCTCTTTAAATTAATTTTTTTTAATATTCTAGTTTTGTTTTTGGTGTGGAAGACCAGATCCATGGCCTTATGTACTACCACTGAGCTAAACTCCAATCCCCCAAAACTGAATTTCTGGCTAACCTTATTCCTACTATTGCTTTCTATATCATAAATGAGCTTGAAAGTAAGTACTTGAAGTCAAATATACTTGAGGGTATTTGGACAGTCACAAACACAAAATTGTGTAAAATTTTAACAAAATTCAGGAAATTCCATTTGGTAGAGTGGAAAGAATTCAGCTTAAACGCGATACATTATTGGTTCACGTTCTGGCTGTCCCAGGGACATAAGGCAAGTCAGGTTACCTCATGTTACCTCTCTAAAGCAGAGGCAACTTCAGGTTAAAGGGAACCAAAAAGAAATAGAGGGGGGATACAGCTCAGCAGCACAGCACCTGCCTGGCAAGCGTGAGGTAGTAAGTTTGATTCCTGGTACCAAAAAAAAAAAGAAATGGAAGGCATAGAATTTTATAAAATTTTATTACATTACATTCTTGCTTAACAGACAAGTAGGCCTTTCAGTTGTGTGGAAATGTATTTTATTTTCATTTCAGATTTTACTAATGAACACACAAAAGTTATCTTCATTGTATTGTTCTACTTGGATACTGGTGGTGATAAATCCCATTCATTAGTTCCCCTACTTAGCTATCTGTTTACTAGCAGTGTGTGCCAGATTGTAGGCCAGAAATCAGGTTTATAATGAGGAAGAGAAATACAAAGTATCTATTACTGAACTCAAACTCCAGTAGAAGAATCTCTCTTAGTAAAATAATCACACCAGGGAGAAATAATTACAAATTGAAATTGGTTCTCCAAGGGGAAAGAGTGCAGTTCTCTGGGAAGCATGGTGCTAGGAGCAGGGTTCTCGGTAACATCCTGAGACCTGAGGGTGCATAGGAGGTGCTCGCTTGTTTGTGGGAATGTGCAGGGGAGTAGGAGGGACTGAGAACTCACGTAAAGGAGACAGGCCCTGGGCTTGGAGGCCAGAGAAAAAGGTATTGTGGGAGAAATGAGTGGGGATGACACTGCACATGGTTTTGTGGGTCACTGAGGGTGCTGAAGAGTTTTAAGTGTGGTCGATGGCACCAGATTGGTGTTTTCAAAGGGTCATTTTAGTGGCAGATGAGATTAAAGGGAGACCAAAATGGATAAAAGGAGAAATCCTAGGGAGTTATAACAATAATAAGGTGAGAAATAGTAGTATCAAGGGCCAGGTACCGTCTTTTGAGTTGAGGTGAGTGGACACTTTTTAAAACTACTTACATAAAATTGGTAGAACTTGATGATCAAAGAGGAATAGTAGGTCAAAGAGAGGGCGATGTGAAAGGCTGCTAGGGTTTCAGCTTTCGTAATCAACAGAATGTCAAAGCCGTTATCTGAAGTACTATGTAACCTATAACCTTTTCTTTTTAAAGTATTCTTCGGGCAGGTTGACCTTTTCGGGGGGAAAGTAGAGTTGTGGCAGAACAAAACAACAAAAACCAAAGCGTGAACTCAAAGCAATTAATAGAAATTCCCAGTTTCTCCTAGTACATGTGATTATTAGGTAGGCCAGGTGTAACAGTGTGGATTAACCAGTATTTATTTTTTAACTGATTATGATCGCCTCGGAGAAAAACAGCTGGTCTCAAGGGCTTTTAAGTCAACTGCCTTATATAGTAATTTCTCAGGAGGATTCCTTTCCAAAGATTCATCCTCTGCTATCTCATCCTCTGCTATCTCTTTCCTCCCACGCGCTCCCTGGCCCTCCCCCAGTTGGAATGAGCTAGACCGGGTGGTAATCTCCCCACAGGATCCTCCCCTTTATTGGCGTGTTTTTCTCATCTCATTAACGTGAGTTCCTGGCACCACAACTGCCCATGTGCCCCTGTCTCTCACAAAGCTCAAGTAGGCTCCAGCAGAGCTTGGCCTCATCTCATGTTTGTGGTTGCACAATATAAACATCTTACTTTTTTTCTCGAAATGATGACCCTAATTCACTTATTTCAAAATACTCAGCCGTTTCAAACACAATGAAATAGGCCTTGAATACTTCAAATTCAGCCAGTTCCTTTCCAAATAGTAGGTCTGGAGTAGAGAACACTAGAAGAAATGTGTTAAACTTGATTTTGCTCCAGCTCAGTTCATTTTTAGACCCTTTTTCTTATCCAGGTAGAACTGTCAGTAAGAAAATGATGTGAGGCTTGTGTGTAAAGAACTCTTTTAACTGAGGGCAAATCTGAGAGATTCTGCAGCTATACTCTGGAAGGTGCCCAGCACACCAAATAGAGTAAGCATGCCTGAGCCATTAGGAATTCCGCAGTAGGTGGCGGGTTAGGAAAGACGACCCTGCAGAGAATTCAGAACATGAGGCCACAAAAGAGGCAAAGGCCTAGCACAGTGTGGGCTGGTGGGATACAGGCTTGAAGACTGCTTCAGGAGGGGCAGAGGAACACGTGCTGATGGCTGTTGAAGTTCAAATCGGGTCCCATAGAACAATGCCTGTTGCACTCAGTGAGATGGAGGTTTTTTGGGGACTGTGACAAGAGCTACTTTATAGAACAATGGGGTGAAAGCCCATGCCCATTTAGAGTGGTTTCGAGATGAATGGGGAGTTGGGATGGGGAAACACTAAGTTTAGAAAATTAGCTGTGAAGAAACTGGATGAAGGGAGTTAATAGGAAGATGAAAGGTACGGGTTGGGTCAAGGGAAGATGTCTTTGTCAGTTGTTTTGTTCAAGAGGACAGATGTTTGACCAGTGAAGATTGAAGTCTGTTTAGATACAGTTATTTTAGATTATACTGCTTATAGGTATGGATTATGTAGGAACATTTATTTAATCTGCCAAGTGGGAAAGAATTCTAATCAGTTTTAATTTTGACCTTCATTTGCAAGGGTAGGTTTTCCTTAAAATTAGCAAATGAAAATATTTTTACACATGTTTGGCATTTGATAATTATATAAGACCTTTATTACATTTTCACTTATCTTCTTCCCTGAATCTGAATTATATGAAATTAAATTCTAGATTTTGGTGGTAAGGTACCCATTTTATAAAATTTCCCTTTTTATAAAGTAGTAGGCAGGATCTCTCTTTTTTTTTAAATACTTGATTCTAAATTTCCTTTTTCTCTTTAACCTTAGTCATTTTCTTTTTATTTATTTATTTGTGTGTGTGTGTGTGTGTGTGTGTGTTTGAGACAAGGTTGCACTATACAGTTCAGGTTGACCTTGAATTCACTTTTTCAGCCCAGGCTGGCCCCAGACTTGCAGCAATCCTCCTGCCTCAGCCTCCCGAGTGCTGGGACAGGCATGTGCCACCACACCCAGCCTAACCTTAGTCATTTTAAGAGTTGGCAGTAAAAATTATCATTCTATTTAAAAGGAAGGTGGCCCTGTCCTAACAGAGATAGTCATAGACCCGCTTGGCCCGTAGTGTTAATGACAGTTTTGTGTCTAAAGTCAGACTTTCTGAGGCCCCGACAAGAGTAATAGAAGCACCAAGATATGTACACAGCTGGCCATTTTGTTTTATAATCATACAGTAATTGTCAGATAGATGGAAGGCAGTCTCCCAGCACCAAGTCTCCTCCCTGTTTTGTACTTTGCTTTCTGTTATTCTGCACACACTCACACACACACACTTAGGTTTTTCTTCTCTAGCTTCTCTTTTTCATGTATTTTCAGTCTTTTTTGCCTTCTTATTTATTCTCCATTTTCTTTTTAAAAATACTTACATAAAGTTGGTGGCACACACCCTCCTTTCGTTGTGTCTCACCGTGCCCCCTGTGTCTGTCCCCTCTCCTCCTTCCCGCCTTCCCTCCCATTCTCTGTCCCTCCCTCCGTGCCGCTTTCCTTCCTCTTCCATTCCCCACCTACCTCAACAGCCTTGAGGCAAAATATAACAGCAAAAGCAAAGGCACAGTCATCCCTCAGGGCTCAAAAACAAGAGTGCACTAGTGGTGACAAAGGGAGCATCTTTGTATTAAGGGAGGATACTCTGGAAATCACATGCTATGCAGAGTTACAACGTGTCTTTCTGCATTAGTTACTTAATTTTGTTTCACTGTTAAATTCTTATGCCTGATCCTTTGGTTTTTTTGTTTGTTTGCTTCTTGTTTGGCTTTCTTTTTGTTTTGCTACCTGGAATCAAACTCAGGGCCTCACGCTTGCCAAGCAGGCGCTGCGCCCCGAGCTTCACCCTGGCTCTTGCCTGGTACTCTGTAAAGCCTTTTTCCTTCCCTGCCCTGCTCTGTATTTCCTTTCCTTCTCCTACTGTTTTTGAATGTGATTTTTACATTTCTTCTTTTAATTTCTCATGCTCGTTTTTAGTCCGTTGAACCTTTTCCTGACAGCACATAAAAAGAACCTCGTATGATTTTCTGTTTCTGAGGCATCACAGTTGTTTGAGCATATTCCAGAAAAGACAGTCTGCACTATTAAAATACATTTCTTCTACAGATTAAAGCAAGTTAGAATCAATTATTACCCTTTTAAAAATTATGCTAATTTAAAATGTTTTAAATAACATGGCTCTTGTTCAATTTTAGTTTACTTTTACATTTTAGGGAAATTTCACACAAATGGAATCCTAAACAAATAGGTGAACATCTTCTTCTGAAAGCGTAAGTATCAAAAGTGGCATTTTATTGGAAATTTTCATTAATTTTACAGCTGTGGAGCTTAAAAAAATTTATTAATGGATACAATGAAGGAAATTAGAGTAAGGAAATATTTATGGGAGTGAATTGTCAAGGGGCAAGTAACAGAGTTTAGGAATAAAGTCCTGACATATATGTGACCCTTAAAATAATTCTTCCTAATATGAGAGGCTGGGATCAGCCTCTTTTACTTGTAGGAAGTTAGCAAATGTCTTTAATTTGTGTAGCCCAAATTTCTAAGAAAATTATTATCACTGGTTGAGTATCCTAAAGTCAATGCAGTTTTTATCATGCATTTTCCACACCTCTCCCAATGTGACAGTCAGAATGCAGCCAATCCGAAAATACAAATTTGCCTTCACTTTCTGTGTATAAGCTGTGTATGACATATAAACAGACTTTGTGTTTAGGCATGGGTCTCATCCCAAGGATACATGCAAATATCCAAAAATGAAAGAAATTAAAAATCTCAAATCTGAAATGTATCTTTTTTTTGTTTTAAACACTACTGATCCTGAGCATTTCAAATAAGGGATACTCCACCTGTTTCTACTACTAAACAGATGTGTAAATGTGTGTGTATAGCAGTAAGCAAAGGTATAACTTTAGTGACATTGAAATATAGTCCTAAAGGCACTTGGTGTTTGTACAGCAGTAATCATTTTGTAGATTAGAATTTTACTCTTCACTTTTTAATTTTTTTTGAAGATTGTGAATTGGAAATCCCCCAGCTTGCCGGCTCCCTCTATGGGACATTCTAGCACATTATTACTTGGTGATGTTCCATTCACCTTGAACTACTACTTACCAAGACCTGGCCCATACGGGTTAGGTAAGTCCCACTTTGGTATGATTTTAAATAACTATATTTTGCAGGCTTGCAAAGTTGTCATTTACTACGTCCAAATATTTGATGATCGGAAACAACTTTGCAAAGCTGTACAATATTGTTTTTAATAGTGAAAGGGGACTTTATCCACTGTTGAAGGCTGACCTAGCTCTACTGGATGGGAAATCTGGGAATAGATACTAGGCTAAGAGCAGAAAAGTAAATTTCTTCAACTGTCACTAAAAAGGCAAGCTGAGGGATGGATCCCTCCTCCTAAATTTTATGTGTCAGATTTGTAGGCTGTGTGAGCTGTATACAGGTTGATATCCAAACAGCGAACTGTAAAGAAGCTTATATTTTATTTTCTTAAGGTAAAATCTGATTTGTTTTGGTAAAAGCTGTCTCTGTCTTGATTTGTTTGCATCTTTGTTTCTGAAGTTACGTGTTAGGGCAAAGTATTGATAGTTGAAAATCTTAGGTCATTGTAGCTAGAATATAAATTATGCTGCTATATTAAAGTAGATATTTAACAATTTCATATGAGCAATTTATTTCAATATGCTGATAAATCTGTTTTAATTTCCACAGCCTAACTTATATTGTGGCAATGCCTTTTTATTCAGCAAGTCTAATTGAAACAGTACAGGTGAGCTATTTCCATGTTGTCAGTTCTTTTAGTTATATATTTTTGATATACTCAATATATTGTATATATGACGATTTAGCAGAACACTTTAAGACAGTATTTATTAAAAATACATATTTCAGAAATATAATACACAGATCCCACATGGTTGGTATGTATATTGCCATCCAAACTTAGGACACACATTTTTCTCCCTCCCCTGTAAGCAGCTCTGTTCCCCATGCAGCTCTCACAACCCATCTTGTGACTTGCTGTGAATGCAAAGTGTATAAACTTTTCAAAGCCCACTGTGCAATTTAGGTGGTTACAGCTTACAGTGCAGTATATGAGTTACCTGAGCATAAGCTAGGCATCCCCACCTTTTGCGTCTGGTCCCTGTAGGTAGTTTACTGGCAGAATTTTTTAAAACTATGATTTAAAAGAAACATTAGCTACCGTTGCTGTGATAACTACTAGAAAGCTTAAGGAATGTCCTGCTAACATTGAATTGTCTGCTTGTTTTACTGTTTTTAACCACACGGTGGCACATTAAGTACATGGAATTAAATGACCTACACTGTCTCACTATTTCATGCCTATGTATAAAACTGTAAGATGAAGGCAATTTTAATTTCACTTAATACGCAAAGTCTACCTGTATGTACACATATTTTTTAATTCAAGCATCAGATCCTCAATTTTTTTTTCTTTAGTATATGTAAGTGCCTTCTCTTAATCCTTTTCTGACCCCATTGTTAATCTTTTTTTTCTGTTGGAACTGATTTCAGTTAACTAAAAACAGCATCTTGTGACTCAAACATTCCTTCCTTTCCCCTTGCATAAGATATCTTCATTTTAAAAATAATGGAAAATAACAAAAAACTATTTAAAGAAATCTAAGCAGTGTGACATATTAAGGAAAAAAGTTTTGGCTTGGAATAGACTCAGATTCTCAATATACCTATTCCAGCTATCCTTATATATGCATATAAAGTTTGTTTTTCTCATTTCTCTATTTAAATTATATCTATTACTTTAGATAAATTTTCAACCTTTTAAAATCTTAAATTTCTCACTCATAAAATGGTATTATTTTAATAACTGAGTTTTGAAAATTAAATGTGGAATTAAATTAGTGTCCAGCTCAGTGTATGGCAGATTTTCAGTATTTTTAACCTGAGATATTCACTATTTTTCCTGCTCCACATCCTACTCATTAATGCTCTCCTTTCCTTTTGTCTGCTATTCTAAAATTCTTTTATTTTCTCCCTAGGTTTCCGCTCTCTCCAAATCTCCTTTCAGTAAGGTTTTTCTCCAGCATCTCTCTGAGTGTGTCTTCAGGCTTGGTCCTTGACCGTCTCTGTTTTTCTTATCCTGTAATGATTGTTCTGAGAGAGCTACTCACATGAATCATTTCCACACTGATCTTCATTCCTTTTAAAATCAGTCAGTCTTGTCCACCTGAAAGTTAGTTTCCATTAAAATCTCTTTTCCCTTTCTATTAATGGTATTTTGTTATCTTCAGCCTAATTTAGAATTGCGGTTTTAGGGGAGCTTGCTAGTTTATGTTTTTTTCATCCTTCATAAGTAATCGTCCATCATGACTTGTTAGTTCTAATGGCAATCTCCAAAATTTGTACCCCTCCCATAAGCCGTCATTATACTGAATATCTAGCTTCTTGCAGTATCTTTCTTCTGACTTCAAGCTTAGTGATTTTTTTTGCCCATCTGGGGGAGCTTAGATTTCTTTGAACATTCTTTTCTTTCACTGTACTGTTTCATCTTTTACTGCTAAACTGTTTTTCTTTATCAGACATTCGCAAGTACCAGTTTGTATCACGTACTTGTAGGCCCTGGGGATACAGCAACAAATACAAGGGACATAAATGTTCTGTCCCACAACACTCGTGTCCTCGTGGGAAAGGCAGCGTGAACAAGATTCCTATAAGGTGTGTTTGATAGTGATGAGTATTAAAGCAAACAAAGATAAAGCAGGGGACACAAATACAGTGTGCAGTGGGTGAGGAGAATGGTTAATATGATCCTAAGAAAGGCCTCACTAAGAAGAAAGACGACATTTGAGTAAAGATGGATAACTCAAGATCCTAAGCAGAAGGGAGGCAATACGAGATCCTTCTGGTGGGATTGGTATTATATGTATTGAAAGAGTAGAAAGGAGTCAGATATGATTGGTGCTAATTAGGCAAGGTAGAGGAGAGTGGAAGTTGTGGTTGGATAGTAAGAGAGGTCGAATTATATAAGACATTGTAGTTTACTGTAATAATTTGGTTTTTTAGAGAGATGGTAGGTTTGAGCAGAAAGCTGATATGATCTGAGTTATGTCTTTGTTAGGATCACTGTGGTTATTGTCTTAAACATACATTGGGGTAGGAAGGAAAACAAGGCCAGAGGTGGGGAAGTGAATTAGTGTGTTAGTCACTTCCCCGTTACCGCAGTAGGAGTGCAGCGTGATGCAGGAGAGGGCTGTGCGGCTCTTGGTGCCGGAGGGCTCAGTCCCTGTTAGCCGGTTCCAAGGCAGGCACATCCTGGTGGGGAGTAGCAGAGGAAAACTGCTGACCCATGGCAACCAGGAAACAGATAGAAAGAAATAGGTCTTCCAGGTCCTACCCCAGTGACCAGGCCCCACCTCATTGCAGCTGATTACTCCCCTGATTAGCTTGTCAGCAGTATCCCCATGACGTAAGCACCTTTCAGCAGCCTCACCTTGAAGCACATGAGACTTGTAGAGGTCATGTTAGATCTAAACCATAGCAACTAGTAAACTTGATGAATTCCCTTCAGTCTCATGTTTATTGAGGACTTCCACATTCATAATATGGTCTGCTTGAGCCTTTTTCTTATAATTCAGATTGATACTTAACATTTCTGGTTTTTTTTCTTGTACCGGGAATCAACATTTCTGCATGGTCTACTTCCCCAAGTCGCTTCATCAGCAGTGCTATTCCTTCAGGACCTGTGGCCAACAGACTTGGACATTTTTCACTCCTCTTTCCTATATCAAATGCAGTGCACCAGTAATTCCTGTTGCTTGTGATGTTAAAAGCAGAATTGAATTACAGAGGTACCTCAGTTCACAAACTTAATTCTTTCCACAAATCTGGTCACAGACCAAATTGGTTGATAAGCAAATCAAATTTCCCCATAAAAATAGGTTTCATCATTGAACCTAAACATTGAATTTGATTTAGTTCTCACCCGATTTGGTTCATGGCCAGAATTGTGGAAAGAATTAAGTTTGTGAACCAAGGTGTCACTGTACTTTTATGCTATAAATTTATTTGATTGATTTGATTGATTGGTTGGTTTTAGTACTGGGGATTGAACTGACAAACCTTGCCCATCACTGCCATACTCCGTCACTGAGCTGAACCCCCCGGGGTCTTTGTTTTGTTTATTTTATTTTCCGACTAGATCTTACTGAGTTGCCCGGGCTGGGCTCAAAGTTGTATTCTGCCTATGTCAACCTCCCAGGTAACTTGGATTACAGTTGTGTACTAGTGGATTTATGTATACTGCCAACTTTCATAGTTCTGTTCCCAAAATTATCAAAGGGCAGACTTCAGAGATGATAATGAGAGCAACATTTATTGAGTACAACTCGGTACCAGGCCTGTTTTTCGTCTAATACAACTGTATGCAAAAGTATGTAGGTGGGAGTGATTATCGTTTTTATACAGTGGTGCCCTGCAGTGGGGAGTTAAACAACTTGGCAGTGATCATTTATCCAGCAAATAACGGAGCAGCATTTAAACCCAGATTTAAAGACTTTGAAGCCCTGTATTGTTCTTGAGGCAAATATTTGTTGCTTTTGAGTGTGGAGATGCTTCTTGAGATTAGGAAGCTAGAGGTGTGCGACTCCATACTTATCTCCTCCCTGACCTCCCTGCTCCAGTAAAAGTTCCTCCCAGCTTGACTATTACCTGACTTTATTTGAAAAAAAAACAAAAAACGAATGCCTAGGTAATAGTTGAAGTCTGCAAATCAGTGATTTTTTCTTCTTTAGCCGGTAAATGAGAGAGCCCTTTTTTTGTGCCAGAATAAGCAGCTTTTCAGTTTTATTTTATCCTGTCTATTTCAGAGTGAGATAATTGGAGACAATGCTGGCATCCTGGAGTGCGTCAGAGAGGGGATCGGAAGAGCGCTAGGCCTGGGAGTGCCTCACAGCAAGCGCCTCCTTCCTCTTCTTTCCTTGGTCTTCCCCACGGTGCTGCACGGAGTCCTTCACTACGTCATCAGCTCAGTCATCCAGAAGTTGGTCCTGCTGATTCTAAAGAGAAAGACCTACAGTAGCCTCCCGGCCGAGAGCAGTAGCCCTGTGCAGACTATGTTGGACGCTTATTTTCCGGAACTTATTGCTAACTTTGCTGCCAGTCTTTGCTCTGATGTTATGCTCTTCCCATTGGAAACAGTTTTGCACCGCCTTCACATTCAAGGGACACGCACAATCATTGACAATACAGACCTTGGCTATGAAGTGCTTCCGATTAATACCCAGTATGAGGGAATGAGAGACTGCATCAATACCATAAAGCAGGAGGAGGGAGTCCTTGGTTTTTATAAAGGGTTTGGTGCTGTTATAATACAGTACACACTGCATGCAGTTGTCTTACAGATTACCAAACTTATTTACTCTACACTTCTTCAAAATAGCATTTGAAATTTAGGTTCTATTGCTGATGAGTCCAGAAGATGTAACCTGGATAATTTGCTATGAAAATACAAAGGATAAAAATGAAATAATGGGGCAAAAAGGACTAGAAAGTGAAACTGGTAGAAAAGGTCTGTGCTGATTCTATGGACTCTTTAAAATTTTTTTTTCAAGTTTAAAAGCTCAGTAGAACTAACATTTGTGTAAGAATAAAATTTTAGCTAGTGTAGTACTCATGTTGAAGTAAAAATACTAAGTGGAAGCAAAGATGTGTCATCAACTATAAAATGAAGTTTCATTGAGTTGAATCTGTACCATCTGATCTTAATATTTGTTACAGTAATTTCATCCTCCAGATTGATACTGGCATATTATTCTTAATGCAGTAGAATGTCACTGTATCAGTGAGATTTTACCTTTAAGCAAATAAATTATGTCACCAGTGAAAAAGACTAAGGATTAGATTTGGCCATCTATAAGCAGACAGCAAGGGCTTTCATATTGCATCGTCTCTATATCAGTGGTTGTATTTGTGTATTGTATAAAGCCATTTATGTACACACATATAACTTGGAATTTCCTTTGTCCTACAAATTCACTACTTATAGATAAGCCTGTTGCATAAAATGAAATCATACCCTTTCTGCTCGGACACCAGAGTAAAACATCAAAAAGCCAAAGTAACCAAAAGATTTAGTCCATTATCGCATACTTGTCCACATCGAAACTTAGTACTTCAGTGCTAGCCACTTAAAATTCACTGTACATCTGTAAAGTTAACTTTGCTTAGTTATGTGAGTTGTCAGTCTATTTTTAGAGCCACACTTAAGAATGTAAAATAATCATGCAGTTATTGCTGTTTCCACATTTATAAATTGTGTACTTAAAGAAACCTCATTTGCCTTTCACTTCTGAGTGATTTACCTTAGAAGAGACAAAATTCAGCTGGGGATGTGTATCTTTCGCCTGGCATATAGTCATCACTAAGTAACATCTTCATCTTTTCCTCTCTGTTTTTGCTTGAAGTGTCATTCTCCAAACTAGAAATACTTGAAGAGAAAAGCAAATTCTTACCATTTTTTATTTAAATACATGTTGGTGAATACTGGAGAAAAAATCGTTCATATATTTTATATAGTTGAGGTGGAGTATGAGGAAACATTTTAACAAAAAAGCAAAAAAGAATAATCAGTTTAATAAAAAAAGAAAATTGTCCCTAAACTTAATTCGGTGAGTTATACTCTGTAGAGTGAAGTGATAGCATTTGACTCCTGCATCATTAAACATGTTAAAGTTTCCTTTTTCGTGAGGATGATCACAGTTTTATCATGAACCATTTGGCACTCTGAAGCTCAGCGACTTTGCATGGATGTTTTCCAGCACAGAACACAGACAAACTGAACTTCTGTCACTTGTTGAACGCCACTGAGAGGGTTATTTTTGTGATCAATGGTGTTGGGTCAAAGAAATGATGTGAAAAATACTGTAAAAACATAAAAGTAGCAACTTGTGTTTACTATGGTATGTGTGTTTACTGTAATAGACTGTTTTCCATTTTTAAATTTAAATTCTGCCAAGAGGGAAAATAAATACATTGAGATTGATCACATTCTATATTCAAGGGTAATACTTCAGTTTATGGTTTATTTTGTCCAACTTACAAAATTTTAATCGTTTTTAATATTTTTACATTTTAACATTTAACTGACAGATAATTCTTAGATGTTTACAATCATCATTCTATCTTCTCCCTTTTTTTAATAATCAGATGTTTCCAAAAGAAATAAACAAGAAAATTGTAAGTTTCAGAAAATTTCTAGAACAGAATCTGAATGTAATCAAGTATTTGCAAGTGAAAAATATGTGAAATCTTTCATTTATCTAAATATTAGATTTGTTGAGTGCATGAATATAGTTACATAAATTGAGTTGTAGAATCATACAAGAGACTGAAGCACACACAGGTAAGGTTGGCCTTATTTTCTCTTTAGAGAGAATACAAATTAACACAAAAGCTAGAATTAAGTGTGTAGTAAAATATTAATATCTTTACTGCTTTTCCAAACCAATTGAAATGGAATCTTTGAAAATAAAACACTTAAATTTTAGGACTTAAATATTTTTCAGTGAATTTAAAAAGAATAACTATCAGGTACGTTTGCTCTTTGAAATTACTATTTCTCTTTAATTTCAGTGCCAAACTCTAATACCCATTGGAAACATTTCTTAAGGTCTTAGACTAGTGTGTTCTTAAATTCCGTATGATTTATGACATCGCTCTGATTAAGTGGTTCCATAGACCCAGTGGTCCTCTTATTTCAAATTTTGGCCATGGTGCTTATGATATGCTTGTCTTACATTATAGGGCTTCTTACCTGGAGTAAGATTCCCTGAAAGTGATTGAATTAAAATGGATAAAGATTAACTTACTTGAATTTATGAATCAAGTTATTAAATTGCATGTATACTTTCCTAGGGTACCCTCTTTTATGGGCACTTAAACCTAGGTTGATATGGTTATTTATTTAACCTTCCAAACATCCAGCACTAGATAATACATTTAAAGTGAGCTAATAGAAAGTGACGTGGATTGGAGTATTCGATGACTTATGCACTGCTTGGACACAAAACTGCAAAGGTGGGGGACCCTGCTCACATATGCAGCTGTGCCTCATTGCAACTCTCTCCAGCACTGGCTTTGTTATAACCGCACAAAGCATTCACTTCATTTATTGGGCACAAATGTTTCAGTATTTCTATCCACATACTCATTTACCTGTTTTGATCTTTTGTGAACTGAGATTATGGAGCTATTTGTTCTCAGTTTGCTTATAGATCTTGTAGCACAGAAAAGATTATTCTGCCAGCTCTTGAGAAGATTCAGGTTTTGAATTATTTTGAAAAAGTATATAAGCAAAAAAAAGATCCCTGTAACTTCGTACTGCTTTAGGGTTTGTGTAAGAGTTACTGTTCCCTCCCTCTCTCTTCCTCCTCTCTGTCCCTCCCTCTCTCTGAATGCGTAATGTCTTACTTTTTGAGTCCGTGAGTATCATTACTATGGTACCAAATTGTATAGCAGAGTAACAAAAAGTTATGATTTGACAGTGAATCTTACTTGATATTATCTGAGCTAGAGGAGATGTTTTATTTGACATCTTTTCTAAGTTGTTTTTGTCTCGGAATTTTAAATGTTTGGGGCAGTAATTTGTGCAATGTGAAGTTCAATAAAATGTTGAATAACATATGAGTGTTTTTTCCTTACTAATGTTAAAGGACTGTTGATAAGGTATATTTTTAAGATAGAAGTGAAAACTGAGAAAAATATGTATATAAAATTAAGCTTTTTTGCTGGGTCATGGTGCACACCTGTAATCCCAGCCCTTGGGAGGCTGAGGCAGCAGGATTGTCGTTGTGAGTTCAAGACCTGCCTGAATTGGATAGTGAGACCCAGTCTCAAAATGACCAAAAAAAATTTTTTTTGCCCACTCTTTTAAAAAAATATAAAAACATTGCAAGTGGTGTGGCAAATGAGACAAGTTGATTTAGCTAACAAAACATTTCCTAAAGTAAGGTTTGTATGCCTTGTGTTCATGGTTCATAACCATCTCAATATTTCATTGTCACAACAATCCTATGACTTTTTTGGAGGTGTACTATTTCAGTAAGTTCTATTTTGCTAAGGAGCTGCATTAATGTACTGCATTAAGCCAGTGAGCTCCAAACTCCTGTCCCTCTGTAGAAATATAATGCAAACGCAAAAACCCAGAAACTGCCCAAACCAACATAGTCAGAACTCTGGAAAATAGTCAAAGGCCTATGGCACCCAAAAGACCACTGAAGAAAAAAAGACATTCCCAGACAAATAAAAGCTAAAGGAGTTTGTTACTAGTAGAAATTCCTTAAGGATTAAAGAAGCACTTTACACTGCTAAGAAAGGACAATAGAGAGTAACACCTGTAAAAATTATGTACATATAAAAGTGAATATTACTGTATTTTATTGATTCCTCTTCCCTATATACTTTAAAAAGCAAGTTTAAGAGAACTGTATATTATGTACTTAACTGGTATTATTCAGACATGGTTTTGTGCTGAAGACTGTTAGTTGGAAACTGTGAGGTCAGCACTAAAAATAAATCTTAAAATGTACAGGAAAAAGAAAAACAAAATGGTACACTTTTTTTTTAAAAAAACCTACTAAAAATGAAGAAAAACATGACAGTGCAGAAATTGAGTAAAAAAGATACAGAAAACAAAGTTAAATGGCAAACATCTACTGTAATTTAAATATAAATGAATTAAAATCTCTAATTAAAAGACAGATTGATAAAATGACTTAATATAATTGTATGATACTTAACAAGTAGAAAGATACCAAATAAAAGACAAGGATGGAAAAAACTATTCCATGTAAATAAAGATGTTGGAGTGTGGCTATATTGCCAGAAAAAAGTCAAAGAGGTTACAAGAGACAAAATATTATGTAGTGATAAAAGATTCAGTTTACCAAGAAAACATCATAATTCTAAGCCATATATGCACCTAACAGCAAAGCCCTAAAATAAGCAAAATTGATAGAATTTCAGGAAGTAACAGTTTGTTCTAATTACTGCAGATCTCAATCCCCAATAATAGAACATCTAGACAGGACATCATTTAAAAATTAGCGTAATACAAAATATCTTTTATGGCCATTGTGGAATGA
The DNA here is from genome assembly GCA_004027595.1 of Dinomys branickii. NCBI lineage: Eukaryota > Metazoa > Chordata > Mammalia > Rodentia > Dinomyidae > Dinomys > Dinomys branickii. The sequence goes on along the minus strand of PVLD010018125.1, from coordinate 15,243 downwards.
AAATGAGAGAAAACTAACAAAACTCAGAAGTATGTGGAAATTATATACAAACATTTGACCTATAGGTAAAATAAATTACAAAGAATGTTAAAAAAGACAAAGATGAATAAAAATGAAAACAATATCAAAACTCAGTGTTGCAGAGTGAAACCAGTGCTCTGAAGGAAATTTATAGCTTCAATGCCAATTTTATAAAAGGAAACATCTTGATAACTAAACACCTTAGGAAACCAGGAGAAGAGCAACATAAATTAAAAGCTAGCAGAAGGAAAAAAATAAAGATAATAGCATTTGTAGCTGAAATAGAAAACAAAAGAACATGAACCCAGAAGTTTACAGAAAGATGAACACAACTGAGAGCTCCTTAGCTAAACTAACTGAAAGAGCAAAGACAAATGATAAATGAGAAATTTACAAAGGGAATTGTACAGTAGCTTTACAGAAATTAAAAAGGATTGGGCTGAGGATATAGCTCAGTGGACTAAGCACCTGCCTGGCAGGCACAAGGTCCTGAGTTCAATCCTCAGTACCGCAAATAAATAAATAAAGAATTATATGAGGGTGGTATAAATATCTGTATGAAAAATATGGAAAACCTAGACAAAACAAATTCATAGAAATGCAACCTACCTACACAAGTGACACAGAAAATAGAAAATCAGAGTAGACCTATAATGAGAATATTGAATTAATAATAGTGTCAACACCAATCAAAATGTCCAGGACTAGATGGCTTCAATGATGAAATTAACCAAATATTTAAAAAACAATTCGCACCAATCCTCAAATTCTTAAAAAAATTGAAGAATACTTTCTAACTCATTCTTTGATGCTGTAATTTATACAAAACGCAGACACTAGAAGAAAAAAACTATAGACTGATATACCTTATGCATATACACGCCAAAACACGAACAAGCTGCATTCAGCACCTTGTCAAAAGATTTGTACACAACAACCAAATGGGATCCTAGAACTCCAAGGATGAACATACAAAAATCATTGTAACACACTATTTTAATGGAATGGAAGGAAGAAACATGATTACCTCAACCAACTCAAGAGAAATGTGACAAAATCCAGCACTTTTTTTTAATGGGAAAAACATCACATTGGAAGGTTTAGTAATAAACAAGAAAGACATAAAAGGTATCCCAATTAGGAAGGAAGAGTAAAGTTATCTCCATTCATACTGATGCCCTTCTCTTACATCGAGAAGACCCTAAACTCTCCACAAAGTTAGGCAAATAATTAAAGCAAAACTTATAATCTAATTCAATATTCTACCATAATGAAACATCTTAAGGTGAGGGTTAGTCTAATAAAAGATGCTGTTTAAGAGAAAAACAATATTTAACTTTTTTAGCATTTAGTACAATGTCCAGACAAGCAAGAATTTAAATGGAAGCTCTTTCATATGACTGTATTGCTCAGCTTTGCCATCACTGAGACAAAACACCCGGCATATATAGTGGAAAGGAGAAAAGGTTTATTCTGGCTCATGGCTTAAGAGGCATCAGTCCATGGCCAACTGATCCAAGGTAAGAAGTCATGGTGGGAAAGTACAGTGAAGGAAAACTGCTCACCTCATGGCATTCAGAGCCAGAGGGCCAGGGAAGAGCCTGAGAAAAAGGGACCTAGGATGATACAGTTGCTAAGTCATAGCCTGTGACCTGGTTCCTTCACCTGGGCCCCAACTCCACAATAGCCCATTCACCTGTGACCTTATTAATGGGTTACCCCATTGATAAATTCAGTGTCCTCACCATTCAATCCTCAAGGCTGGATTCTCTCAATTCGATCAAGATAAAATTAAAAATTAACCAGCAGCAACCTTCTGGTGTAGATGCTAATAATTTCATTGCACAGATGCAGGAACTATATTTCTGAGAGGTTACGAGTTCTGCCCTAGATGATACAGTTAGTAAATCAGAGTTAGGCTCTTACACTTTGCTTAAGTGTTGTACTGCTAGCTTGGTCACTAGGCCAAGGTTTACCTTGATTTAAATAGTCACAATCCAACAAATGGACTAAGACAACTACTATTCTCAGTGACTGATGAATTTCTTTTGATCTTAGTCTGTATGGGGCCTACAATGGGAGTGTTCCAGAGCTGGTTAGTAAGTTCTTCAGCAGTCTTCATTCCCTTCCCTGCTCCAAGTTAAAAGTAATCTCTCTCTTCCTTACCTCTTCTACTCCCCCCAGTCCCTCCCCCTGCTCCTCGTCCCTTTCTTTCTTGAGATTTATGTACCTTGTAATTACCTGTGAACACGGTTAAGTATCACAGTTTTATACTAGAGATCATTTTCTCCCCACTCCTACTGTATGCAGGCAAAATACACAGGCACTAAAAGCTGGCGAATGAATACGTGACTCATGTACACTCATTCTGATCTAATCTAGGTATTTTGAAACTTGTACCTTTTTAGCTTTAGGGATTTCAAAATAGAAAACTCTTGATTTTTTGGAAATCCTGATTCTTTGGAAGTCATCCTGATTAAACCTCTTATTTAACAAATTTGGAAACTGAGTGGAAATCCTAGAAATGTTTGGTAATTTCAGTAAGGCTACAGAATGACAGCTGGAACTTTGCAACACAGGTCTTAGCACTCCTGTACTGGTCCCCACCCCATATAACTCTGGCTCTTCTCTTACCCTGGTCAGTCCTTCCCTCCTCTCTACCATATCTCCCCCAAAATAAGACTGGATCTTATTTTTTTCCAAAAAATCCAACAGGGTTTGTTCTCAGTGGATGTCTTATTTTTTCTTGTAAAACAATCTACATTTATTCATATACAGAAATCAAAATTTATTCATGTACAAAAATCTACATTTATTCAAGTACAGTCACATAATCTTCTAGAGCACTGTCATAATCCTACAAAATCCAAATTCCAGCCTGAATTTCTTGTGACTTCATTTCCTGTAGAACCGTTGGCCCCAATCTCTCCCATCCAGCCATAGAGCTCCCATTAAACAGGCATTTCTTGTTGGGGTAGCCTGCTTGCAGTGCACTGTACACTGGCAAAACAGCTGTCAGCGATCTAGTCCTGTGAATTCTTCGCCCAAGTCACACCTCTTGCAGGCTGTGCTTCACAAAGTTTCCATTAAATCAAGTGTTAACTGAAGACTTAAGAGATAGGAGTGGCAACAAAAATTAAGACATAAAAAATGATGGTTCACACAAACACAACAAAAAATTGCAGGCACCAAAATTCAAAAAATATTGCTTTATATCTCAAGAGTACATTAAGTATGCTTGCTGTAGCACATGATGCACTGAATTATGAAGATTCATATTAGACGCAACCACATCTGTTCATTACCAAATGCATACATTCCAGCATTGCATCTGTACTCTTATTGATCATTTGGCAATAAGTCTTGAGTTCACCTGTTTAGGTAGGGATTTGCTTCTCTTCCAAAGGCATCTGTTTGTATGTCTTTGGCATCTGTTACAAATAATTAATTAGGAGAGCTGGGCGCCCAAGGAGATCAGCGCAGCGCATGGGTGGTGGCTCAGCCAAGTCCGCGTACCCCCGCGGGCGATTGCAGCGGGACGGACCCTCCCATCTCCCGACCCTAAATGGCTCACAGGCGGCTGCGGCCAAGAATTTTTGGCGGCGGTGGAGGAGGGCGAACTCGGAGACCCTGCTCCTCAGGCAGACTGCGCTAATCTGGGCTGCGGACCAGGATCCCGCTCAGATCCCTGCCCCCACAGCCGGCGCCATCCTCTGCTGCAGAGCAGGCACTGCAGCGGCTCCTGCGAGAATGCCGAGGAGGCAGAGAAGCACCAGGGAGCGGTGCATCGCAGGCGAGGCACGAAATATTAGCAATTTGGGGATATCCTGCCCACACAGATTCTAGAACAGGTGAGCCGAGTGAGCAATGCAGCTGGATTTCTGAGTCGGGAAGAAGCTCGACCCAGGGAGATACATCTGAGAGGCATTCCTGCCTGCACGATCCCAGGGTGAGTTGATTGGGCGCCCTGACCAGTTTTTTGAGTCGGGGAGAAGCTCCGCTCAGCAAGGGACATCCGAGCACCACTATTGACTGCACGACCCCGGGATGGAAGAGCTGGCTGGGCGCCCCGACTGTTTTTTTGAGTGGGGGAGGAACTCCACCTAAGGGAGGAACACCTGAGCGACCCCCTGCCTGCACGGCCCCCGGGGAGGTGAGCTGTTTATGCGCCTCAGCCAGGTCTCTGGGTAGGGAGTAGCTCAGCACACAAAGCAGCATATGAGCAGCCTATTGAGCAGAACTCTCAGCAGAAAGCTTAAGGGACATTCTCCTGAAGAGAAGGAGTCATTGGAGCAGGCTTTGCAACAGATCTTTGCCTAGTGAACGGCCTGGGTAATTTATTGCTCAATATTTTGAATCTGATACCCAAAAATGGGAAGACAGAAAAACAAAACGCAGTCTCAGAACTCAACCCCACCCAGAACAAGTCCTGAATGGGAGGATACAGGGAACTAGGAAGCCACATACCTGCAAATTCTGGAACGATTGCATCCGAAACAATGAAACAACTCCAACAGGCAATAGAAGAACTCAAAGCAGAAATAAGCCACATACCTGCAATAACCTCTCAGACAAAAAATGAACTGAAAACTATAATGGAAGAAATGTTCCATACACATAGAGAAGAAACAGATAAAAGATTAGAAGAAAGTAGGAAACAAATGGAAACGTTACAAGAGCAATTTAGGAATGAATTACCAAGAATGAAACAGGTCCAAAGAGATTGCGAGGATTTGAAAACTTCCATTGAAAGCTTGCACAACCACTTAAATGAAACCGATGATAGAATTTCAGACCTTGAAGACAGCATGGCAGCTTATGAGCGTGAAAGGAAGGATCTCAGAAAATCATCAAAGATCCAAGAAAAATGAGTTCAACAGCTGCAGATGAGGCAAAACGAAATAATATTCCAGTAATAGGAGTCTGTGAAACAGCAGGAGACAACAGAAATGATATAAAAAGAATATTTACTGAAATAATAGCAGAAAATTTTCCAAACAAGTACAGCTAATTGAGGCATATAGAACCCCAACGATCCATAACCCAAAGAAAACCACACACAGACATATACTAGTCAGGATCCCAGATATCCAGCAAAAGAACACAATATTAAAAGCTTCTAGAGGAAAGAAACAGATCACCCATAAAGAAAAGCCCATCAGAATCACAGCAGACTTCTCAATGGAAACCATGAAATCAAGAAGAGCTTGGAGCGAGATATTACAGATTCTGAGACAAAACAACTTCCAACACAGACTGATGTATCCTGCAAAACTATCCTTCAAATTCAATGGAGGAATAAAATATTTCCACGACAAACAGCAACCGAAGAACTTCATGAGTGCAAAACCAGCATTGCAAGAAGCACTAAAAGATTTTCTAGACAGAGAAAAAAGACACCACAATCCGAAGAACAACGATAGAAATAACTCCTTACACAGAACAAGTAAATAAAAATTCAGCAAAAGAAGGAAAACAACAACAAGTAAATAACATGACTAGAATAAGCCAACATATAACAATTATAACCATTAATGTAAATGGCCTCAATTCACCAGTCAAAAGAAAAAGATTGGCAGAGTGGATTAAGGAACACAATCCAACAATATGCTGTATACAGGAAACACATTTTACTCAAAAGGAAATCCACAGGCTGAAAGTTAAAGGATGGAAAACAATTCTCCATGCAACAGGTCCCCAGAAAAAAGCAGGGGTAGCTATTATGTTTGCAGACAATGTAAACTTCAAACAAAAAACAATCAAAAGAGATAAAGAAGGCCATTACATACTAGTTAGGGGAAAGCTGCAAGAGGAAGGGATAATAATCCTAAACATTTATGCACCAATGGCGCACCAAACTTTACAACTCTAATCTTAACAAAGGCGAAAAATCAACTAACTAATAACACTATTTTAATGGGGGACCTAAACACCCCTCTGATGCAAAGAGACAGGTCAACTGGACAGAAACTCAGCAAAGAAATAACAATCCTGAACCAAAAGTGTGAACAAATGGACTTAGTAGATGTATACAGTGTTCCACCCCACAACATCAGAATACACATTTTTCTCAGCTGCACATGGGTCCTTCTCTAAAATTGACCACATTCTAGCCCATAGAGCATATCTACCTAAATGCAAAAGAATTGAAATTATCCCATGCATATTATCTGACCACAGTGCAATGAAAGTGGAAATTAATGACAAAGAGAACTCCATAAACCGCATAAACACTTGGAAATTAGACAACAACCTACTGAATAACCAATGGGTCACACAAGAAGTTAAAGAAGAAACTTAAAAATACCTACAAATAAATGAAAATGCAAGTGCAACCTATTGGAATCTGTGGGATGCAATGAAAGCAGTCCTCAGAGGGAAATTTATAGCAATGAACTCATATATAAAGAAAATAGAAAGACAGCAAATAAATAGCCTAATGCTACACCTCAAACTCTTAGAAAAAGAGCAACAAGCCAAACGAAAAGCCCAAAGAAGGGAGGAGATTATAAAACTCAGGGCAGAAATTAATGCAATTGAGATGAAGAAAACTCTACAAAAAATTAGTGAATCAAAGAATTGGTTCTTCAAAAGAATAAATAAAATTGATAAACCCCTAGCCAACCTTATCAAAAAAAGAAGGGAAAGAACTCAAATTCATGCAATAAGGAATGAAGAGGATGGAATCACCACAGATCCCACAGAAATCCAAGAGATCATTAATACCTACTTTGAAAATCTTTACTCCCATAGGATAGAAAATTCAGAAGAAATGGACAGATTGATGGAAAGGTACAAATTACCAAACTTGAGTCAGGAAGACTCAAAAATCCTGAACAACCCAGTATCAATTAACGAGATTGAAGATGTCATAAAAATCTTACCAACTAAGAAAAGCCCAGGCCCTGATTGATTCACAACAGAATTCTACAAAACATTCAGAGAAGATCTAATGCCAACACTCCTCAAACTCTTCAATGAAATCGAAAAGGAAGCAACTCTCCCTAACACATTTCAAGAGGCAAGTATCATACTGATTCCAAAACCAGAGAAGGACCCAAACAAGAAAGAGAACTATAGGCCAATCTCTCTAAAGAACATAGATGCAAAGATACTCAACAAAATACTTGCAAATAGAATACAGCGAATCATAAGGAAAATTATACACCACGACGAGGAAGGATTTGTTCCAGGGATGCAGGGATGGTTCAATATTCGCAAATCAATTAATGTAATACATCATATCAACACAGCCAAAGACAAAAACCACATGACCATCTCAATAGATGCAGAAAAGGCTTTCGACAAAGTCCAACATGCATTCATGTTAAAAACCTTAGAAAAAATAGGAATAGATGGCCTCTACCTCAATCTGATCAAAGCTATCTATGACAAACCAACAGCCAACATCATACTAAATGGAGAAAAACTGAAAACTTTAACCTTAAAATCAGGAACAAGACAAGGATGTCCATTGTCACCACTCCTATTCAACATAGTCCTGGAAGCATTAGCCAGAGCAATTAGACAAGAGAGAGAAATAAGAGGAATAAGGATAGGAAAGGAAGAAGTTAAACTATCACTATTTTCAGATGACATGATACTTTACATGGAGGACCCTAAAAACTCCACAAGAAAACTCCTGGAATTAATTGACAAATTCAGCAACGTAGCTGGATACAAAGTCAACACCCTAAAATCAATAGCATTTCTATACACGAACAACAAACAGACTGAGAGAGAAATTGAGGAAATCATACCCTTTACAATAGCATCCAAGAAATTGAAATACTTAGGAATCAATCTAACAAAGAATGTGAAAGATTTATTCAGTGAAAACTACAGTACTGTGAAAAAAGATATCGAAGAGGATTTCAATAAATGGAAAAGCATCCCATGCTCATGGTTAGGAAGAACCAACATTGTGAAAATGGCCATACTACCAAAACTGTTGTACAGATTCAAAGCAATTCCCATTAAGTTACCATTAGCACACCTCACAGATCTAGAGAAAATATGCCTTAAATTCATCTGGAACCAGAAGAGACCCAGAATAGCAAAAGCAATCATGGGCAACAAGGACAAGTCAGGTGGAATTGCAATCCCTGACCTTAAATTATACTACAAAGCTACTGCAATAAAATCAACCTGGTACTGGCTAAAAAACAGACCTGAGGATCAATGGAACAGACTGGAAGATGCAACCACAACGAAAAACATACTCAGCCACCTAATATTTGACAAAGGGGCCAACCAAACTCACTGGAAAGAGGATAACCTGTTCAATAAATGGTGCTGGAAAAACTGGCTTTCCTTTTGCCCAAAACTGAACATAGACCCAAGTCTATCACCATGAACCAAACTCAGGTCGAAATGGATCACAGATCTCAATATTAAAACAGAAACTCTAAATCTATTGGAAGAGAAAGTAGGTAAAATCTTGAAGACATAGGAGTAGGCAGAGAGTTCATGAACAAAAATGAAACTGCAAGGGAAACACTTCAAAGAATCAATAACTGGGACCTCATCCTACTGAAAAGTTTTTGTACATCTAAAGAAATCACCAGCAAAGTAAAAAGAAAACCCACAAATTGGGAAAGAATCCTAGCTAGCTGTCCCTCAGACAAAGGTCTTCTACCTAGAACATACAAAGAATTAAAAAACGTGTACCTATCCAAATTCAAAGACCCAATCCAGAAATGGGCATGTGAGATGAATACACACTTCTCAGATAAAGAAATACAAATGGCAAATAAATATATGAGAAAATGTTCCACATCCTTAGTCATTCGAGAAATGCAAATAAAAACAACACTGAGATTCCATCTCACCCCAGTAAGAATGGCCAGTATGAAAAAATCATCCAACAACAAATGCTGGCAAGGCTGTGGAGAAATAGGGACTCTATTACTCTGCTGGTGGGAATGCAGACTGGTGCAACCACTGTGGAGAGCAGTTTGGAGATTCCTCAGCAAACTAAGTCTAGAGGTTCCATTCAAACCAGCTATTCCCCTTCTGGGTATTTTCCAGGAAGATCTGAAAGCATCATATCACTCTGATATATGTGCACCCATGTTTATAGCAGCACAATTTGCAATACCTAAATTGTGGAAGCAACCCAAATGTCCATCCACAGAAGACTGGATTAAAAAACTATGGCATTTTTATACAATGGAATATCATTCAGCTATAAAGTGGGACAGATATGGAGCCTTTGTAGGCAAATGGTCATAATTAGACACCATACTCATAAGTGAAATAAATCAGAGGTACATGTGCAGGCAACGTATTGTGTCACTGGTGTAAGAACCTGAGGGTGGGAACATAAACTAACAGTCGTGACGGAAATCTGTTCAAAAGTAAAGAACAGAGGGGACAAGGGAAAGGAGAAAAGAATGAGGCAAAAATTTATGTATGTATGTATGTAAGTATGTATGTATATACATATGTGCAGGATGGCTAACGTGGTTCTACTATTGACTTATGTCATTGAATGGTAAGGAATAGTTGATGACTGATTGTTTGATCAATCTTGTTTGTCTTTATGTGTTCTCTGGAGCATACATTTTGAAGATATCAATATGAAATGCAACAACTATTGTTGGTTTTCTGTTGCTTTGTCTGTAATTCAATTATGATCATAAATTTATTGAGCTACTTTGTGTCTCTTTGTTAATGCTTTCATTTATTTTTTTTTCTTCTTTTTTTTTCTCTTTCTTTTTCTGTTGTAGTTGATGTAGTTCTTTTTGCTTTCACACTATAAAAAGAAGTTGTACTACTGACTCAGGTCACTTTATTGTAAGGAATAGTTGATGATTAATTGTCTGATCAATTTTGCATGTCTATACCTATTTTCCTGAATATACAATTAGAAATTATCAATATGTAATGCAACAACCATTGATGATTCCCATCACCTTATCTGTAACTCAGATTCAATTGTACTATTCTTATGCTACTTTGTGTATGTTTGTTAATATCTTTTTCTTTTTTTATACTTTTAAAATTAAAAACACAAATACTTAATTAAAGCATATCATTAATTTTAAAAATTAATATTGATATTTATGTTTGATTATATATTATTTTATAATTCAATATACTGTCATATGCTGCAGTGGATTTGCTAAAAGAACCCATTTGGCTGATGCTTTTAACTAGGGCTTATTTTGTGGTAGGACTTATACTGTAAGCATCCTCAAAATTCATGCTAGGGTTTATTTTCCGATTAGGTTTGCTTTTCAGGGAAACACAGTATACACACATATCGGTATATATGAGAACCTGAAACATTGAAGTCTATGATACTTGATATACCCTCCTTTATAAAAAACTAATTGTACATTCTTTAGCTTACTTCCTACATTCTTTTGTCATCTTCGTTACCTCCAGGTTCTAATCCTCTCCTTAAAATCTTCCAAACTCAGGACCTGTAAAGTTGAAGTACATGATAACTTGGTTGCTGAAAAGATTAGCATTAAAATGAAGCCAACTACCCTACAGTAAAGCAACAGAAATGATACCTCCAGGGCATGCTGGGAATCACCAAGCCGCCACCATCAAAGTTTCAGGGTGGGCTGGAGGTACAGCTCAGTGGGGTAAGTGCTTGCCCCTAAGCACTTAAGGCCCTGAGTTCGATCCCCGGTCCCGGGAAAAAAAAAAAAAAGTTTCAGGGTGCAAGGCTATGAAGCTATCATTTGAGAAGAGAGCCCCAGGGCTCCATGCTTGAGAAGTGCCACCAAGATCATTGGTTCACAAGGATGTATATTTCATGGTGCTCAGCAATTTAGGGATTCAGAGGCCATGATTCAAGCAAGCCTGGCTATTGCTCAACCTGGTGGAAGACCTTGACATCATCCACTTGATGCTAGTGTCACAGGCACACAGAATGCAAGAGTTGTGGAGCTGAGGAAGGTTCCACTCAGATTTCAGAAGAAGGCCTCGGAGGCCAGGAAATATACCCTTGAGAGGGCAGAGTGTGAGGCTCTGTGAGCGAAGCTGACTGTGCAGTGGAAACCCCAAGAAGTTGGAGAAGCCAGGAATGTGGATGTCTGAGAAAAGCTATGAGGGGATATAGCTCAGTGGAATAAGCGCCTGCCTAGCAAGCGCAGGGCCCTGAGTTCAATCCCCAGTACCGCCAAAAAAAAAAAAAGAAAAGCTATGGGAAGTGCACAACACCAGCCCAAGAGAGGAACTGAGGGCTACAACCATTACAGGGCTGGGGTGGCTCAAGCCCTGTGGTGTTTCTATCTTGCCACAATTTGCCCTGGGTACAGGACCTGGAACTACAGGAATTGATACTTGACCTGCTGAGTTTGGGTCCTGCTTTCATCCCACTGGCTGCTATCCCCCACAGTTCCCTTTTAGAATGGGAATGTTCACCCTGTGCCATTGTATGTCACCAGTATTTAACTCTCTTTTTGGTTTTTTGCAGGTGCTCACAGTATTATAAGAAACTAAGTTAGGCAGAAATTAACCACTTAACAGGTTATCCTGAGCATCACTTGGGCAGTGCATTTGTTTTTGTACTGACTAGACTGAGCATTGCTTTGGCAGGTGTCATTTTATTATAGACAGCTGGGGTAGAAATATTACAGGCAATCAGACAGGGCTAGGCTCTTGAAGGGCTTTGTGCAGAACATAACATTACAACTATGGTTGGAGACACATTTATCGAAGGCCAAGCCTCAAGACATGTTGGAACAACTACATCTACATACTTCCCTGAGGGATAAACAATAGTGATCAATAATCTGAATAGGCATCAGTCACCTGGATGGAGGACAACGACCTCCTTGACCCATCCCTTCCAGGAAAAGCCCTTGTTCTTTCCATGTATACTTGCTATGTGACTGGATCGATATTATCTAAGTAACTATACAGTACTTGTAATCTTATTTGTTGCACATAGTTTTGTCTCCCCTTAGACCCACCTCGTGATTTTGTACCCACCTTGTGATTTTGCTGTATAAACTTCCTTTGAGAAGTGGGCTCATGGGCAACCCACTTTCTGAGTCCCTCCTGTCTTTCTTAGGCAAAGGCTGTCTTTAATAAATATTTCATTTTGCAGAGGTCAGCTCATAGCCGGCTAGCTACAAGGCAGGGTGGCATGGCAAAGAGGCATCACAGCAGAGAAGCAGTCCATGCAAAGAAGGGCAAGCAGAAGACAGCAAGCAAATGAGGTACAAGCAACAAGCCCTGGCCACAGTTCTTTCTGTCCCTTATATCTTACCTGCTTTAGGGGGAGTAGCACTCACACCCTAAATCCTAGCATCTCACTGTGAATCTATTCCAGCATCACATCCTTGATCCCTGCACAAACCCTACAAACAGCCATCTCCAAAAAGCACCACCTCTGACTGCATGAGACTTTCAGAGGACAGGTAGAAACGAGACAGAATAAATTGGTACCACCCAGTCCATTCAGTCCAGATATGCATCAGACACCCAGATGGGTGACCAGAATACCTGGACCCACCCCTTCCCCAAAATGTTCTATTTTTTTTTTTTTTGGTGGTACTAGGGATTGAACTCAGGATCTTGCGCTTGCCAGGCAGGCACTTATTCCACTGAACTATATCCCCAGCCCTAAAATGTTCTATTTTAGAAGTCATAGATCTGGTAAATGATGTCAGCTGTAAACCCTTGCTACATGGCCCACTTCCCTGTTGGGTCAATATTAGTTAAGTCACTATACTTATAATCTCTGGTTGATTGTAGTTTGGCCCACGTTATGCCCACTTTGTAACTTGGTAGTATAAATTACCCCTGACAAAGGGCTTTGGTGGCAAGTCACTCAGGACCCCTCCTGTCTCTCAGGAGTTGTTCCTATTCCCCAATAAACTTTTCCTACTCTTAACACCGTGTGTCCTTTGAAATTCATTCTTCAATTTCAAGCTTGGCACATCAGACATTTAGCAGATTGGGAATTGTATTTCTTTTATATCAACAGCTAAGAGCCTGCCTTAATTCTCAGAGAAGACTCTGGATGGACTTTTCAGCAGTGCTGAAATTATTAGACCATTGGCCATTCTTAGAGATTAATGAAATGCATTTTGCTAAAGGGATATAGATTTTGGGGACCAAGGGTGAAGTGTTTTGGTTTATATTTACATGTCTCAGCAAAGCTGGGCCTTTGGAAGGTTATTGGACTATGGGGGCATTATAGTTGACTTGCTATTAGCAGGTAGTATCTGGTCAGAAGATGAGAACCACTGGGAGCATGACTCAGAAAGGTGTATGTCCTTCCTGCACTCCCTCTCTCCCTGATTCCTGCCCACCATGCCATGAGCAGCTCTTCTCCGCTGTGGCCCTCTGGTAGGCTACCCTGCCTTGAAGCCAATCATCTATGAGCTAAAATGTGAGCCAAGCTAAACTTCTCCTCCCTTACTGTAATTGTTGGATATTTCCTCCCAGTGATGAGTGATGAAGGCAGTAAATTAAAAAACTATTCCTGTTGTATAACTCTGAGCTAGCATTTTCTTCTATTACATCCAGAAGCTAAATTAGCTCCTTTGCAAGGACATCAAAAGAATCTATTTATGACGACTCTATAAAAATACCTAAGACAAAAATAATACTACAAAATTTAAAGTGCCGCGTATTTTTAGGGTTTATAGCTGGATGTCCAAACCCCACCCCTCATGCACTTGCAGGTGGGGCTTTAGGGTGCTAACTGGACCATGGGAGGGCGGTTCTCACCACAGGGTCAGCTAGATATGATGTCAGGAAGTGAAGCCTGGTCAGAGTAGGTGGGTCACTTGGGTCACCCAGATGGGCCTTGACGGGTCTCTCTCCCTTTCTCCTCCCTTGATCGCTCTCTGCTGCCAGCAACTATATCAGAGCTGTTTCTTCCCCACCTCGCCCCTCTGCTGTGCTGCCCTGCCCTGGAGCCAGCCAGCTGACTACAGACTGAAACCTCCACACACTGAGCCAAAGTTAGCTGCTCCTTCTTTAAATTGTGGATTTGGGATATTGTATCTCAGTGATGAGAAAGTAACAAAGACATATGTCTATATATAAAATATAGCAAAATAGGGCCACATTTGACAATCATTAATCAATGCTCTCTATTTAAATAGCTTCAAAAACAAAAGTAAAATACAAGCCATACACTCTGAGAAAACATTTGCCAGACATTTGTATAATTAAGATTATATACCTAAACTACACAAAATAAATCTTAATGTTCAATAATAAGAAAAGTTTTAAAAGCTTAATTAAAATGAGCAGAGTCTGAGCAGACACCCAGACAGCTTACCAGTTATATACAATTTGTGAAGGTGCTCAACATCATAGACCATTACAAGACTATAAATTAAAACAACAGTGAAATATCACTAGAAAAACCTACCACAATGGCTTATTGACCAAGACCTGACAGCACCCAGTCCTGACAAAGTTGTCTACCAACAGGAGTTCTCCCATTAGTGATTCAGGCATTTTGAAGGCTAGTTTAACAACCAAGCATCACCTTATACCATCCAGCAATTACACTCCTAGGTATTTACCCTTGGGTTGAAAAAAATTATGTGCAAACAAATATCTACATTGGAAGGATTACAGCAGCTTTATTTGTAACTGTCCAAATTTGCGGGGAACTGAGATGTACATTAGTAAATGGATGGAAAACCTGTGATAATCCATATAATAGAATATACTTACTTATTTTTAAAACGAGCTACTGACACAAAGGAATCAGTTATATATTACTCAGTGAAACAAATCAATCTGAAAAGGCACCATGTTCTATGACTGCAATTCTATGACACTGAAGAAGAGGGAAAAGTTGTAAATGTTGTAAGGTCAGTCTTTGGCAGGAGACTGGGAGAGGGAGGATGAATAGGGTGAGCACGGGAGATTTTAAGGGCAGTAAAACTATCATACAATGCTGTAATTTTACATTGCATTGTTCATTTGGTATAACAAAGAAAATAAACTCTAACTTATCCTTTGCACTTTGGTTAATAGCATATTAATGATATATTAATATTGTTTCATCAATGAAAACAAATGTTTCAGACTAATTTAAGATGATTATAGTAAGGGGTACTGTAGAGGAAGGTGAGCGAATGTATGTGAACTCTGTATTTTTTGCTACACTTTTGTTTAAACCTAAAACTATTCCATCAATTATTTTATTTTTTAAAAAAAGAAAAGTACAAAAACATATTAACAAACAGACACCAATTAGCATAAAAAATAGTACAATCACAACTGATC
>PVLD010018124.1:0-39918 GCA_004027595.1 Dinomys branickii | reverse complement strand
GGGTATTTTCCCAAAAGATCTGAAAACATCATATCACTCTGATATATGTGCACCCATGTTTATAGCAGCGTAATTTGTAATAGCTAAAATGTGGAAGCAACCCAAGTGTCCATCCACAGAAGACTGGATTAAAAAATTGTGGCATTTTTATATAATGGAATATTATTCAGCTATAAAGAAAGACAGTTTTGGGGACTTTATAGGCAAATGGTCAAAACTGGAGTCCATACTCATAAGTGAAATAAATCAGCGGTACATGAGCAGGCAACGTATTGTGTCACTGGTGTAAGAACCTGAGGGTGGGAATATAAACTAAGAGACATGAAGGAAATCTGTTCAAAAGCAAAGAACAGATGGGATGAGGGAAAGGAGAAAAGAAAGAGGGAAAAATGTATGTATGTATATATGTATATACATATGGCAGGAGGGCTAACATGGTTCTACTATTGTATTATGTCACTGAATGCTAAGGAATAGTTGATGACGAGTTATTCGATCAATCTTGTATGTCTGTATGCGTTATCCTGAGCATACATTTTGAAGATATCAATATGCAATGCAGCAACTACTGTTGGTTTTCTGTTGCTTTGTCTATAATTCAATTCTGATCATACTGTTATTGTACTACTTTGTGTCTCTTTGTTAATGCTTTCTGGTTTCTTTTTTTTTTTTTTCTGTTGTTTAGATGATTAATTGTTTGACCAATTTTGCATGTCTGCATCTGTGTTTGTGAATATACACTTCGAAGTTATCAATAGGTAAAGCAACAACCATTGTTGAGTCCCTGTCACCTTGTCTGTAAATCAGTTTTGATTGTACTATTTCTTATGCTACTTTGCGTCTGTTTGTTAATATGTTTTTGTTCTTTTACTTTTAAAATTTAAAAAAAAGAGAGAGAATTGAAGAATTGATTGGCAGGATTTCCTCCTCCATACAAACTTTGTATGTTTGGCGTCAAAAGTGCTAAGAGAGCATGAAAGAAGAAACAGAAATTTTTAACTGAAATTAAATTTGAGGCAAAGTGAGACATTCAGAAAAGATTTCCAGCAGAAAGTTTGGAAGAGAAAATAATTTAGACTAGAGAAAAAGCTAAAGACAAAGGATTTGTGATGCAGAGGGTCGGCAGTTTTGTCTGCAGTTATGGCAGTTCCCAAAATAGCAGTTATGAAGAGGAGGAGAGCATTTTACACCCTCTCTAGTCCAGAGAACTTAGGTTACTTGTGGCCCAAATCTCCCCGTGTGGAGGACCACAAGGACAGCTCTCCATAAAAGAGCAATTGTCTCCATTTTTAGTAAATCTGCCCCTATTTCTGTGTACTAATATGTACAGAGCTGGCTAGGAGTTGTCTTCATCCCCTCAATTGGTTTTAAGCAATGCAATGGGGTCTAATAAACTGAGGTGCTGATGTATATGTAGTCTTTAAAGCAGTGCAGCAGGGCAGTGACACCCCACCTACAGCTCCCAAGTAGTATGTGTAAGTGAGACTGAATGATGTCATGCTACCAGCTGGGATTGAGTTTCAAGAAAGAGGCCATCTCAGGGTGTGAAGATTACACATCAGAGCTGGAGCACCAACCCCTAAGCACGAGGTACTTACTCTGTGATACGCAGATTTGTCTTTCCACATCTCTTTCTCTCTGTGTGTGTCTCTGTCTCTGTCTGTCTCTCTCTACATATCATAGAAATACTTTCAGGCCTCCTACCTAGCCCAGCTCACTGCACTCACACGCCTGCTACCTTTCTCTCAGTCACTCATCCCTAAGCCACTCCCCTCTTGATGAATTAATAAAACCTGAGTTCAGCCCTTGTCAAAGCCCTTGTTGTAGTCAGCCATCATTCTAGCTGGACTGAGGACACCCCCTTGGCTCTCCACGGCTACAAATATGCCTTAGTGTCTTTATTCTGGCCATCAATTTCACTGCAAGTGGTAGATTGGAATTACTTATTGGTATTCCAATAACTTTTCCCTAAGATTACAAATGTGGACTCCTCTGGACTGTGATGAGGTCCACAAGGGCTTCTTATATCTCTGGGGATAAAGGAGCTCCTTTATGCTCTGAGATAAACTTCTGATATGACATATACTTGAACCTTTATTATTTCTGGCTGGTAGCAAATGGTAACTAGCAAGACAGGAATAAAGGAACTAAGATTTCATACCCTATGGCTTTCTCTGGCAGGCGGATGATTCCTAGGCCCTATTGTAAGGGGCTTGAGTCTGGAAGCCATCTATCACCTATCCCCCACTCTCCCAACCCTGCCTCCCCAGAGCTACTTCAGAGTTACCCACGGCAAAGCCCAATGGCCACAGCATGCACGCAGTGCTTCAGCGGTCATCTTCAGGAGACTCCCTGGATCTCTGTCTTCTAATCAAATTTTTGTGCCAGTAATCATTTTGCCTATGAATAGCATATGTGCTGCACCTTTAAAATTCCCTACACCCTTAACTGTGAATAGTGTCTCATTGTCCGCTGCCATCCTACCAGAGAGGGAGCGCTGTGTAGTTGGACAAAACTTACACCCTTGAGCAACTAAGAGCTCAGTTTCCTCTAACGATCCCCAGGCAGGCGAACATTGCCAAGGCCATGATTGTACATCGTTTCTCCTTGAATTGCATATGGGAATATTGTCGCTATGTGGCCTGAGCCAAACAATCCCTGAATCACCTGACATCCTCCATCCCGCATTCAGGGCTCATCAAACTTAATTTCCCCTTTGTGCGATAAAACACCAAGACGAAGCTTTAATAGATTGTATTATGTAACGGTTCTATAAAAATAGCAGGCCGGTGCTGGAGCACTTCCTTCCCGGGGCCCAGTAACCTATGCTGAACGGATACACACTGGTTGCCCGGGCAACCATGAGAGATGACACTAGGGGAGAAAAACAGCAACAAAAGGACCATTTTTTTGGCTCAGTCAAATGAGGTCTGGTTTCAAGCTTGTGGTACAGTGAATACAGACAGCCCAGCACAGAGAGGAAACCAGTTAGCAATTCTGCTCAGGCACCAGAAGCCTTGCAAAGCTCCCTCTGCTCTTGGGTTTTCTTTCTGTCCCTTCTTTAAAGAAAAGGCCTTTCCCTAGAAATTTTATGTTTAATTCAAAAAAAGGAAAATCCTTGACTGAATTTGAACTGTAGAAATGAATAAACAATGTTCCTTCGATTCTTTCGTTCTCTTCCCAGGAGCTCACAAAATAATTTCAGTTTCATGCAATTGTCTTTTATTTTCTCCCAGTTTGTTTGGTATTTGATTATGCAGGAAGCAAGTGGTTTAAAGGAAATAACCCCTATAGACAACTTCTAAATAAAAAAGTAAATCAAGGACACTCAAGCAATAATGCATTTTAAAAGTGACTAATAACTGCTTCTGGGATCCCTCTTCGCAGCAGACATCAAAGGACTCTGTTTTAGTAGACTGTCATATCCTCTCTCCTGCTGTACTGAATTAGAACCCCTGAGTCTTCCTATCAGCACCGGCATCGTCCCTCCCTTGCACATGGGGCCGGCCGTTTTAATTTACAAAATTGGTTTTCCCAGTTTACTGAGATCAGCTGCCAAAAGTTCAAAAGCTGCTGACTTGTACCTAGCCCATTCTCTTCTCCCAGGATGGAAATGCATCTTCAGGGATTTACCAACATAACCTGGAGCCTCTGGAAAATCAAACAAGCATGAATCAAAAGAGACTACGTGCAGATCTGTAATATAAAGTAACATGAATAACTCTTCCAAAGCGATTCTTGAAATCAGTGCTCATAAATATGTAACGTGGTTTTTATCCGGCAGACCTGTTTAAATCCTCATACAGTAAATGATTTACTTCAAGATTAGGTACTCAGCACAAAGCAGAACACTCTGATCAAGTGGGAAAAAGATCTCCGGACGCAAATGGTAAAGCAGTACGCAAATGTACACGCCCGTGATTACGATCATCCCAGGAACTGGTACGCGTGAAGGAAGAAAGCCAAAAGCAGAATCAATTATGAATTCTTCAGGGGGAAAAACATCCTCTATCTGTCCTGTCTCTTCAGACCCTGTTCCTGCTCGTGTGCCCTTCACAAGGGAATCGAGCCCTCCCTGCTTCTTGTCATCATCCGCTTGCTGGCAATTAACCAGTAAGAGGCCATCTTCACAGACTAAAGGGAAATGGAGATTTAGAAGTTAGTCATTTATTTTTGTCAATGTATGTTGCCAAACTGGAGATTCTGGTCTCCACTTAAGGAAACCACTTAAGGGAAAATTCCAGTCCTTCCCCATAGAGTTGGTCTGATCATCTCTACTTACCATATCTGGCTCTCTTCAAGACAGATGTAGAGCGATTAATTTTTAAATATCAGATGCTGTGTGAAACACAAAACATCCTTTATTTCCAAAGTCACAAACACAGACTTGGGACCCAATGTGTGTGGAGAAAACATATGCGTATATGTGCCTTACAGATACCGGGCCTTACTTTTCTTTTGTCCTGAGGGTTTTGAAATCAACAGGATTAAACTGTAGATAGCTGCCTTTTATAAAGATCTTTATTTTAGCTCTTTAAAAAGTACTGAAAAAGATCTTTGTCAAAACAGACATAAAGTTAAAATTTAATAGAAGTTCAACTCCAGGGAGGAAGCCTGACTTTGACAAAATGGAATAGTACATTTTAATTGCTTTTCTGATCTATAATTTCCCTTTAGCAGTGCTTAAGTACATGCCACAAAAAAGTAGACAAGCGTTACTAAGTTTGGTATATGCCATCAAATGTAAGTCTTCTTTAGTTATTGAAGAAATACTAAATAAAATTAAGCTATGGATGATAGATATGGTAGTACATGCCTGTAATCACAGCGCTCTGGGAGACTGAGGCAGGAGGATCACCAGTTTGAGTCTAGCCAGGCAACTTAGCAAATTTGTGAGACCCTATCTCAAAATTAAAATGAAAGAAATAGAAAAGGTTGGTGATATAGTTCAGCGTTAAGGTTCTGGAATAAATTCCCAATAGTGGGGTTGGAGGGTGGCTAGAATAGATACTTCCCAAGCTTAAAATTCTCATTTAGCTGCTCTGCTTCCTGCATGCCCTGTGTCAATATGAATAATGACATTAATCATACAACCATTCCTTGTAGATGTCATAGAGTGTAGGGTGTTCTTTGTGTATTTCTGGCCAAGGAAAAGTACATCATGGGGTAAGAGATAAAGTACCAGTGTTCAATGCAAGGCTATTCTACCTGGTAGAAACTTACAATCTGACCGGGGATTGACACATAAATCTATACAAAATCAGCTGCCACCCTGAGGCACTCAGTGAAACCAGAACTGACAGATGCAAGAAGAGCTTTTCAGATGACAGCTTTTCAGCTTTCAAGGAGCTGTCTGTGGGTGGGACCCACCAAGAAGGCAACTTGGAAATGAAACTGAGACTGTCCTAAGAAATGGGTGGGATGTGACCACATAGAAAAGTGTGAAGCTGAGGTGTTCGTCAAAGAGGCCCAATACGAATACCCCCAAAACATTTAGACGACAACAGGGAAACAAAGGGTTTGGAAACAAAAAGTGTCTGCAGGACATTTTTGTGATGGCAAAATAAATATTATTTGCATTTATGGGAAAAATATGGAATGCACAACACAGAATGTTGAGTTACAGGAAACTTGGAGACTGTTTTCATGTGATTTGGGCCAAGATTCCTACTTTTCTTGCATCAATTTCTTTTTCTATAAAAACTGAAGACACTAACAATAGTAAAGAGGACTTTTATTTCATGATGCATTAAATAAGCATTAGCTGCCATCTTGCCCAGCTCCCTCAGTTTATATTTTAATTTCATTTCATATGATTTTTTTATATTGATATACCAACTGTACTCTGTTTGATGGATTTTATAACTTCAGCCCTAATAGCAATGCAGTCCACAGACACATCCTTTCTTACAGTTTTAGCAGTTGACATCAGTAAACTCTCCCCTACTGTCCAATAGGAGTGGAGATGCCCCGAGAGAACAGGGCTATTCCCAGATTGAGTCAGTCTGCAACCCACGTCACACCATTTAGCCCAGATCATCTCATGCAAAGGAAGCCAAGAAGAGCAGCAGGACTAGACTTGGAGCAAGAGGAAGCAAGTGCTTGGGAAGCTGGCCGGCCTCTTTTTCTGCTCATGGCAGCCAGCTCCTCACTTCCTGTCTGCGGCATCTGATAAAATACAGCAAAGGTAGTGGGCGATACCTAGTAGTTGGATGCTAGTTTCTCAGGCTCTTGGGATGGTTCCAACAGCTACAAAAGTCCCTCAGTTTCCAACCTTGGCCCTCGGTCGAATTCCCGACTATCTAGAAAAGGCCCTCTTTTGCCCCATTTTTCACTGGTGTCTTGAGTTTTCAGCAGCTCCTGTCTCATCCCTTTCTCGCACCACACTGTGGCCTCTTGGAATCGCTTACTTGTGGCCTACTTCATGTTGTTTACTTAAAGATTGTTTTCGTGACTTTTAAAAAGCCATGCTTGCATCTGGGATTTGTAATTGTAAGTCAGAGAAAGACAGTTGTTATGTATTGTTTAAAATTTGTTTAATAAAAAGGAATTTCTTTGAAAACATCAGGCCAAGCTTATGATGTAAATTTACTGTCTGTAAATTTACAGTGTAGTGACAGAAACTATAACACAGTCTGTTAATTGATCAGTGCTGTAAGAAACATTCACGAGAGCAATGAAAGAGTATATGGTATTTTGTTTAAAAGATATTAACCCAAGATGGGAAATAAGATGTTTTTCTCCTGGGTAATTCTTCCTTTTATGGTCCTTTCTCTTTCTTGTTGCCCATCTATATTTGCTAACCTTTCTATTAAAACAATACAAATGTCTTACATAATTAAAAAAAGAAAATGCAAATAAAATGTTGATACTATGACTTCAGACTATCCAGTAGGCAGTTTTCAGCCCCCAAAGCCCCCAAAGCCCCCAAGACCCTGAACTCCCAAAACCCTTAACCCCCAAAACACTTTCTGGTGCTTCCTGCAAGTCTAGTTAAATTGATTTCAAGCCCATTCCTGAGGCTGAGGAGGCCCACGTTCTGAGACATGTCCTCCTTCTTCCTGAGCCATTTTATGTGTTGTTACTCAAGAGTGATCAGAAACCAAGCCAGGGGCTGGGGATATAGTTCAGTGGCACAGTGCCTTCCTTGGTAAGTGCAAGGTCCTGAGTTTGATTCTCGGTACCAACAAAAGAAACCAATCCCAACTTACGACACTGGTCCTGTGGAAAAGGAAGGATAAAATGTTTTAAGGGTTGGCCTTCTCTGCCCCCTGGTCCACAGTCTCCAGCTTCCTGTGTGCTGAAGCAGGGTAAACAGGGGACAGGAAGGTCTTCTCTGAGACCTCACCTTGGGCTATGTCACACATGTTCTGCCTAAGACTTCCCTGAGCACAAAACGAATCCTGAGCCTGGAAATCTAAGCTGTTCCTAGCGTCAGGGGAAAGTCATCTAATCCCCTACTCACTAAAACATTCACCAAAGGAGCACCTGTGCTGGTCACTGTGGCTCAGGAAGGGTGCCAAATCTGCCCTCTGGCTGACTCCCAAAGGGCCATGCTGCAGAAAGACAGGTAAAACTTGAAATGCACATAGGAAAATTGCCAAATGACACAGGTGTGGGGTAGCGACCATGACTGCCACCCTGTGATGATTCTGGCTCTCAGTCTGGGTGCATGGTATGATGACTTCCCTGCCCTTTTAAGGTCATGCCATCTTCTTTGGCTGCTAAAATCAGAGGGGCAGTGATGTGCTCAGCTTTCAAGCAGAAGGTTTAGCATTATTCACTACACGCCCTTCCTCCTGCCCCAGGGAGCTGCCCAATTCCAGATTCCTTGCCTGGCACACAAGGCCCCTGCCTGTGGGCACTGCAGTGCAGAGCTCCTGCTGGACCAAGATGGACGAGTAATACTGGAGGGAAGGAAAACTGTGGCAGCTTCAATGCACTAAGATTTGCAACACGACTCAGCCCATCCTAACACAAAGTTAATTAATCCTTATTCCAATTCTATAGCATGAGTTACTCTTATTCTACCTGTTATACAACTTAAGGAACTAAGCCATGAAATAGAAAAGAAGCTTACGTAGGGTAAATCAATTGGGGAGTTGCATCTCACACCCACTTTATATGCACAGAAACTGAATCTTACATATAAAGTGACCTGCCTGAGGTCATACCAATCACAAGTCAAATGACCACAGCTGTTCTCCTTCCATGACGCCTTGCAGTACTTTGCTGTGGTCAAACAAAGGTTTAAACAAGAAGAAATGGCCTCAGCGAGAAAGGTCTCTCCATCTCAGAGCTTATAGGAATAGCTTTCAGAGAAGGACTAAGAGCTGAGCTGGCTTTAAAATGGTCAAGAGTGCAGAGCAGCAAGCAAGCCAAGAACCTGAGTCACCCACAGGTGGGGAAGTAGGAAGACCATTTGACAGCACTGGATCCAGATTCAGGTAGGAGAATAGTGGCAGGTAATTCTGACCAAGTACACTGGGGACGCACTGGGTAAACCCTTACATGTCATCCTTTAGGAGTGTTAACTTCTCTAAGCAACTGGGGGAATTCAATGACTGCATTAAAATGGTGAATAAGATATATTCATTTAGTCCCATCCTTCCATGTGGACCAGAATAATAAGGACCATTGGACTATTCAGGGATGAGTGTTAAGGCCTGAACTGCATGTTAGCCTTTGGAACAGACAAAGGGAGAATCCGACAGCCGCCGTGAAGGAAGGACCGCTCAGCACTCGCCTACCAGGCGTGAAACCCTGGGTCAGATCCCCAGCACCACAAAACAAACCACAAAAACGGAAACAAAATAAAGTTACAATTTCAATGTGGCTAGTGAGACCTAATTACCCCAGTCATAAATTCATTTTTTAAAAAGTATCTTTTTAGGCCACAGCATAAAATACCCACAAGAAATATTACTAGCTTAAAGTATATTGGAGCCATCAATTGCCAGGAGGAGATGAATAATTTGGCGAATAAATACTTTACCTAAAAATTCCTCCTTCTTAAATAAACTCCCCCTGCCAAAAAGGGAACAAGTAAACGAAGAGTTATGGCACATGCACCCCTAAGGGCCCTTCTCAAACATACCTTGCCTATTGGAACTGAGCTGTGATCTAATCTTTCCTAAACAAATCGCTTTTCCCTCTCTGATTCTTGGCCTGGTCCAGAGTAAAGAGTCAGATCACCATCTTCTGAAGAGCAAACTCTCCCAGCCTGATCACTTTTGTTCGCTGTGGCTAAGCGGAGTTGGAAATGTGCAGTAAATTCTACCCAGGTTCCAATCAGGCATTAGTCACCTCTTCTTCAAACAATTAAGCCGTCTCAACTTGAAACTTAAATGACAGGAAAAAACAAAATAGTTCTGAACAACAAAACAAGTTATCCAATATCCTTATTCTAAAAAGAACCTAGTTAACTGGGGAAAGAATATGTTCTTTAAATTCTGAGATTCTTTTACATAAACCACTTGTAGTTTAATGAGGTTTCTCTGTAGTCCAGTCTCACACAATTTATTATTAAAACAATCTGGAAAATTTTGACTTTTAAGAGTCCAACTGTTCTTATCTCTGTGATGTTTGTTGTTTGTTATCATAAGTTGACCACATTTTTTATTAAAGGTAACTGCAGTAGAATTGGTTATTGAGAAACAGAATAGGGAAAAATTAAATCATAGGAAGAAAAAAGATTCCATCTGACTAACAGTATTATTATTAATAAAGCATGCAAGAAGGAA
This sequence comes from Dinomys branickii, assembly GCA_004027595.1. NCBI lineage: Eukaryota > Metazoa > Chordata > Mammalia > Rodentia > Dinomyidae > Dinomys > Dinomys branickii. The sequence goes on along the minus strand of PVLD010018124.1, from coordinate 30,175 downwards.
TCCAGAAAGTACCTTGTTAATTAGAATTGCTTCCAAGTTAGAATTTTCCAAAGGCTACCATAGGCCTCTGTCATAACCAGCTCTTAAATTATATATGTTTACATGTGCTGTGGTATTTTTTAAAGTTTACCAATAACCCAAAAAGCTCTGGGCACATATACAAAAAAATAAAATAAAATAAACCACAATTAAATTAGACTCAGTGGTAAAAAGAAAATCTAAACCTTAAACTGCCCTATAAAAGAAGAGGAGGAAAAAATAACCCAGCTGGATAGTGATGGAACGCCAAACCAAAACTATGTACTTTTGTCCAAGGCCCTGAATGTCAAAGAACTTGGGGGAGAATCAACCATAACTAACCATCATGCCCCTTTCTACCTTACAGAGCCACATGGTCAGCACACAAACTCTGTACATGGTGTTCCAGAAATAGCCATATGTGTACATCTGACCAAACATTTTTCATTTTCTAATGACCCTCAGATTTCATCCAATCTTTTCTGATGAGAGAGATGAACCCCAGATCTGAATCCACACCCTAGCCACTTCCTGTCTTCAGACACACTGGCCAGTAAAACCTTTGGGAAACAGGCCAGATGGCTATGGGAGCCCTACAACTTCAACTTCCTTCTCTTCTGACCCAGTCATTTACCAGAACTATAACCAAGTACCCAAGGCACTGGTTTGAGTTTGGCTGGTTTTCATTTCCCTCTAGGGAGTGACTCTCAGCAGCAGTAAAATCTCCAAAAGGCAGCCAAGTTGATCTCCTTTAGATAATCGAGGGATACCTACAACTCCAGGTCTAGGGATATGGCTCAGTGGTAGAGCGCTTGCCTTGCATGCACAAGGCCCTGGGTTCAATCCCAAGCAACACACATACCAAAAAGAAAAAGAGAGAGAGACAATAAAACACATGCCTTGTGAAACAAATGCAGCCATGTAAATAAAGCCCTAGCCCAGAGTGCGGCTTAGATAGATGTGGGGTTGGAGAATGATATCCACTTTATTCATTCATTTTGTGATACCTGCCAGGTGACGGCAGCTTTTCTAAATTAGGAAGGAGCACCACACCTGAGTGAATTTTTGTGTAGTATTTTTTCACATCATGCCAGTCCTCAAGATTCAGAATCAGCAGCATTGGAATCTACCAAGGATGGTGATCTGACTCCTGTCTGGTCCAGGACTTGATCCAGAAGAACTTTGGTCCAGGACAGTGAACTCACACTGTGAAGCTGTAAACCAACAAACCTCGTAAAATGACTAACCTTCTTTGGCATATGCCCTTCTTCACAAGGTCTTTTATATAGGCCTAATTTTCATTCTCACAGTAAACCTCAGCATTCTCCACATGCAAGTGTTTAACTTCTACACCTCACAGTAACCAGCCTCTAGCACATTATTTTTCTTCTGCAGCCGGACACCCTTCTGGAGACTTCATCTCCAATGTCTGTTGTCCTTCAGAATGCCAGTTAGAATCTTCTTTAACTGTTCTGTGACGTTGTTTCTGTGGGCATCCTCCACGGGTATCTCCAGGAGGAGCTCAGTCAACGCCCCCCTGAAAGCCCGCCCTCTCCCGTGGGATGAGACACAATAAGGCACAGAATGGATTTCAGAGGTCAGTGTAAAAGCAGAGAGGAAGTTATATATATATATATATATATATATATATATATATATGGATTATTGATTAAAAGTATTAAAATAATTTCTGTGTCACAGACTAACTTCCTTTCAGTGGTTAAAATCACCAATAAAATATGTAGTTAAAATATGTCTTAAAAGAATGTTGCACATTAGAATTGAAAATTCTTTAGGCAGAGCAGAAAATGGTGAGTTATGCTGAGGGGAGTTAAGAAGGAAAAGTAGTAAAGGGAAAGCATAAATAACTGTTTACCTCAACCATCATTAAGTGAGCCTGAGTCTCAAAATCAATTCTCTCTCTCTCTCTCTCTCACATTTACCAAATTGTAGGGAGAATGGAGAAATTAGGACTCAATTATCCAGATTCTTAAACAATATTTCCTGCAGTCACCGTTAATTGTGTAAGCTTCTATTTCCTTTTGTCTGTGTGTGTTGGGCTGGAGGGAGGAGGCAAAGAGAGAAAACACACAGAAAACAGATGTGGAAATAAATATTTATCAACAAAAAACCTTGGCAAACATTGATCTTTACTGCTCTTGCACTGTATTTTCCAAGTTTCCTAGTTTCTCCAACCCCAAAGAATTTATAGCTAGAGAGGAAGATAAAAACTTATTGTAAGTTTTCCACAGGGTAGGAAAGATTCTATGGAGAATCTGATGCTTCCCCCCTTACTCTAATATTAATAAATGTTTTTGACTCAAGGAATTTCTGCTGGGGAATAGCAGAAATAAAAGGTTCATTTAGCTGGCTTGTCCTTTCCTTGGACTTCTAGGCAGAATAAACAGCACCTTGTGACAAAAGCTGCCGCACGCTGGCCCCGCTCCAGGCAGGCACTGGGGGATGCAGTCTGTTTATCAGACAGCACATTGTCCTGGCCAGGATGTGGTCGGCCTTTGTAACAAGAGGTATGCAAATGACTTTCCCAGAGACTCAGGGCCTGCCCACCCCCATTCAGCAGATGCAGCTAATGGTGGCTATCTTGAGAACACCATAGAGCACCACAGAAAAACGAAGAGGAAGTGTCCAGAATTAACCAGATTAGCCCAGCAGATCCTTTCAAGAAAAGCACTACAAAGAATACAATCCAAACCTCTCTACTTCCCAAAAGAAACCCATTGTGAGATAGGATTGCATATTTTTCTTAATATTCAAAAATTATAAGAATTCTGAATCCAGCTCATGTACTCTCAGTGCAAGAGAAGACAATGAGGATATAAAAAGCCCCATTTTCTCTCCAAAAAATAAAACTGTATCACAAGCTATTTCTTTCAACTGCTGCAAGAGGATCTCTCTCAACTCCAGTTGTCTCCTGTCATAAAACGGTAAGAGCAGTACCAGCGATATTTAGTTGCTGACAGGATTAAATGAAGTAACTGATGGAAAATAAGTTATCACAACACCCAGCACAATATTAGAGCTCTGAAAATCTTAGAGGATTTTATACTATGCATCTTACTGAGCTGAATATCATAAAAAGGCAAAGATTGAGGAGACAGCTTGGCTGGTGGTGCACACTTATAGTCCCAGTGCCCAGGAGCCTAAGGCAAGAGGCTCACCATGACTTTGAGGCCACATGGGCTACATAATGAGGTCAAGGCCAGCTTGAACTACATAGTCAGACCCTGTCTTAAAAAAACCAATAAAATAAAATAAAATAAAGAGGAGAAAGTACCTAAGGGAAAGAACTCAGGGTGGTAAAAGTAACTGTGGAGAAGAAAAAATAGTGTCCCACTTGCTAGTTTAAAGAGTTTGAGTTACTAGTGTGTACAAACTTTGGAGCCCAACATGCCTAGTTTACACAACCTTGGGAATATTCTCTAATTCTATCTGAGTCTTAGTGTCTTTTCTTTATGCGTAATGTAGGTTTAACACTCTTCGTGAGGTTTAAAAGACAACACATTTAAGTGCCCAGCCAAGGACCAGACAAATAGTAGCCACTCAGTAGAAGTAATTAGTTGCTTGCTTTATTTACGCAACCCTAGAATGAGTTCGAATTCAAGCTTCACCATTTTGTAACCATGTGATACTAGGCAGATTACTTAACCTTTTTTGGTCCACAATTTCAACAGTGAAATGGATGAATAGTAAAACATAACAATACCTACCTTACCAGTAAGTGTAAAATGTACTCAGAGGTTGTTAGAATAGCTCTTGGCACTAAATGGGAGTCTGGCCATTATTGTTGTTAATGGTAGTCTTATTATTTGCTCTGTGCAGTTAATGTTATTAACTGTTAAATTCCGGGGGCTTCTTAGCAAACCTGTGATCAGATGGCTATTTCTGGCCATCAGAACTGGACTGGCCTCTTGATCTTAAGTATAAACATTAATTATGTTTGATTATTTCTTCAAAGCAGGCAAATACTGGTTTTCTCCTCATGGTTTGGGTTCATCTGCTTCTAGTCCCACCACATCACCTTTCATGAGTGAAATAATTTACCTCTCAAGTGGTAGAAAAAAATAAGAAACAAATATCAGAATCATTTCAGAAACAAAATTGAGTCTTGGTTTCCATTTCACAGTACATTTTACACTGAAAAAGTTTCATCTTTTACCTCCCTGTTTTGTATAATAATGAAGCCATATGCCTATGTAAGCAAATGCATCAGGCCCAACAAATTATTAATGAAGATATTTCAGGATTTTTGGGTATATTTTAATACCAAAAAATTTTATAATGTAAATACAATATCCATTTATATATTCTCCTAGCCCGTCTTCAATGCCTGTGAGCCGGGCATGGTGCTACACACCTTAATTCCAGCACCTGGGAGGCTGAGGCAGGAGGATCACCAAGAGTTCAAGGCCAGCGCGAGCTACATGGCAAGACCCTGTCTCAAAAAAACAAAAAGAAGAAAGTGAGAAGTAGAGAGAGAGACAGAGAGAGAGGAAGGAAGGAAGGAAGGAAAGAAGGAAGGAAGGAAGGAAGGAAGGAAGGAAGGAAGGAAGGAAGGAAGGAAGGAAGGAAAAAAGGAGAGAAAGAAAGAAAGAACAGCCAAAGTGAACTTCAATGCCTGTGATATACAACTTAGCAAGTTCCACTGGGACTTTGCTTTCCCTTACCTTTGTCCCTTGTCCTACAACTGAGTGTTTAGGAGGAATATCCCTGTCTTATTCATACCTGTAACTGTTTGGACTGGGATATAGCTCTGTACTGTCATTTTACCAAGCTTCAGTACCAGCTTTACCATTTAATAGCTGTGTGACCCTAGATTAATTGTAGTTTTCTCTGTGCCTCAGTTCCTCTAACAATAAGATGAGGGTAATAATTGCTCCAACCCTATACGACTGCAATGAGGAGTACGTGAAGGTAATACACAGAGAGGCTTAGAACCGCACCAGAGGAACCAGAGCCTATGCTACGTTAGTTTACTAATACGATGACGGTAACAGCTACAGAGCAGGCTTCAGCTCTCACATGGTTCACAGTCATTGCTTGAGGCAGATAAATAAAATAGGATTAACCTGGTAACAGTAAGTCCTATCGTAAACATAGAAAAAGTTAATGTGATAAAACATAACTGGAGGGCTACTTTGTACCGGATAGTGCGAGAAGATTCCTCTGAGGATATGGCAGCTGAAGGTAAGACCAGCCTCAAAATTCATAGAGAAAGAACGTTCTTCTACACACAGAGAACACTACAAAAGCCTTAGGGCAGGAAGAAGTTGTCTTGTTCCACAGCAGAAAGAATGTCAGTGTGGTTTGGCAAAAGTGTAGTCAGAAAAGAAGAAAGGGATACAAGAGGGTGAGGGGGGCTGGGGTGAGGCGCTGGCGGGAGAATACAGACTACATAGGACCCAGGAGAGAACCTGAGCGCTGTTTCATGTGTGAAGGAATACCTTTGTTAGGTCTTGCAAGCTTACATGATCTCACTTATATTTTTAAATAATTGCTCTGGAAGTTATGTAGATTGGAATCAGGAGATCAATTTGGAAGCTCTTGCAATAATCCAACCAAAATAAAATAAGAAGTAGCTTCTATTAGGATGGCAGTGGTAGAGACAAAGAGGAGATGGAGTTGGGATAGGTTTTTGAAGATAAAATCAGCAGGGTATGTTGATGGATCAACAGTATAGGTAATTGAAGTAAATACATATATTAAAGGAAAAGATGTTCAGATGACATCACATATTTTCACTACTGTGCTTTAGATTATCTCTGACTTGCAGCACAAAATGACTCACAAAACTTAAAAGCTCTAAAGTGAACATAAAAAGAGATGGCGCCAGAAAAACTTTGCAAGCCACATGAAGGGAACCAGAAAATATCAGGGCTAAGGACCCTTCTCCCACAGAAAGCTACAGATCTCTAGAGAAAACCATCTCCTCTGCTTACTGCCACGCCTGTACGATGCCTGGCATGGTGGTCTGATGGAAGGAGCGTCTAGGTCCATGCACCTGGGGAGCGGGCAGCTCCTCTGTGCCTGTATGTAGCATATAAGGGGCCCGGAAGGGATATATGTCCTAGTAGAGGGCCCAAAAGAGCCGAGTAAACAGAGACTTAAGTCAGAAAAATAGAGGCCACAGCATATGCATAATTCTCAACTAGTGCCAAGCATCCAAAAGCCCCGATAGGCTCAGCTGTACCTCAACAGGCATCCGGTCAGAGAGGCCAGAAAGATCCAGAGCGGTGGCAGATCCAGCAGCGGGGTGTAAACCAGACTCACACATCAATGTGCCCTCGTGAACAGTTTCAGGCAGGGAAAAGGCAATCCAAAACATCTAAACACACGCCTCAAAAGCATAATTAATCCAAAAGAGACTAGGACGCAATTAATCGGCAAATGCTAGCTTTCTTCGTTTCTATCCAGGTAAAAGTTTATGAAAGCACTCAGCTCAGATGTGAAAAATACAGAAGTTATGTTTTTTGTCTACCTAATAAAATGTACAGGCCAAGCTATTTAATATTCTATAAGGCCAAATTTAAACAAAAGTGTCAACAAAACAAATCAGAAACATTATGATGAAGAATGCAAACCCCGGCTCAGCATGATGGCGCGTGCCTAAGATCCCCACTTACTCAGGAGGCTCAGGTAGGACTGCAAGTCTGAGGTCTTGGGAACTTAGCAAGACTCTGTCTCAAAATGTAAGAAATTAGATTAATATGGGCTGAGGTTGTACCTAAGTGGTAGAGCACTGGCTAGGACACCTAAAAGCCCTGGGTTCCAGCTCCAGCTTCCCCAACCCCACAAAGAGAAAATTAAAAAATGCAAGCCCTACTGAGATGAGAACTGCATGGGTGCACAAAATTGTCTGAATTAAAATTCATAATGTATAGACTATAGGAAATGCAAGGAAAAACAGACTAAACATAAAAAGATTTAAATCATAATTTTAGTCCATGGAAAATAATTAAACAAAAAATAATTAAGAATGTTGAAGATGAATTATATATTCGATGAACACAAGCATAATAGATATATAGAATTTGCTACACCTACTTTGTAAGAATTTATGGTACACTTGTGAAATTTTGATCATAAATCAAGTTAAAACTTTAGAACTAGTACAGGACATGTCATTGACTGTGATCTGAATGGCATTAAACTGTAAATAAACAAGAGGAACAGGAGGGAAAGTTATGTGGAAAGGGAAAGAAAAGGAGCAAACCTCCTGAAAGCTAAGAAGTTGTCAGGGGTGGGGCAGGGTCTTGCAGTGTGGGTCAAAGTAGCCTCACACTCACCATGCATCACAGGCCGGCCTTGAATTTGAGATCCTTCTACCTCAGCCTCTGGAGTGCTGAATTACAGGTACATGAAACTTTCTTTTAATTAGTAATTAAGTCAAAGAAAAGAATCAGAACTAAAAATTTTTATAAAATAATACAATTCATTACACATTTAGAAATATGAAACAAGCTAGAAATTGACTAAGAGTTTAAACCAACAAACATAAACTTATTTAAAAAAATGAAGTAAATTAAGAATTCAAGTTAACATATCAAGGAAAATCAAATGAAATAAATTGGAGAAAGTATAAAAAGAAAAAGTGAAAGAAATTATAAAGGAGAAATAGGCAAATATGGAGGGACTTAAAATAATCATGAGACAGTTTGATGGGTGTTTTTATTACTTTTTAAAACACTTCTATATACGTTGACTTTTTCATGTTCATATTACTAATTTCACAAAAGCTATAGCAAAATAATTTTTAAGATTGTTGAATTAAGAAAAACTTCAAGACTGTTTGGATAAAACTTCTAAGGACTTTGAGTTTCCGCTTTTGTGAATGGTAATTTCTTTTTCTTCGCAGATCCCACGTCTCCTTGACTGAGCTGATTACTCCATGAATGTAGCAAATGTTGGGCTACATTTGGTAAGTGATTTTATCCTAAATATAGAAGCCTGTAATAGGGGCTAAATCTTAACATCAACAGGAAATGATAATGCAGTCATTTCCTTATGCCTCCAACCATTCCCTAAACTACTAGTAAATAAATTCCACCAATTTACTCTAATTAGAGCTAGGGAAGTGTCATATGTTTCAAATGTCAGTCAATCTTGAGATAATTATACCTGAAGGCAGGAACCCATCAGGGTCTCTTTTTTAAGAATTAAACTCAAATGGGAAGTGAAGGAGTCAAGGGATATTTGCAGATAATTAGTTCCATTCCCATCTCTTTTATTGCTAGTACAAGAATAGGTACATATTTAGAAGGACACAGAAGGATGTTTTTAAGAAGTTTTTGTCATTTCTGTTTTACTTTTTCCTCTGGGTCAATTTTGGTGAGTATTTATAAGAAGCTAAGATCTCAATTTGAAAAAGAAAATAGATGCAAAATACCACAACTGATCCTTACATTTGTAGAACGCTTTTGAAGAGAATGAGGACAAACTAACCCCAAGTCTGCCACTGTGAGGTGAGGATTATTCTGATCTGAACGCAACAGAAAATGAGCAGATGCAGGAAAAGCTCTCTGCCCTCCACTCATCTGCCTGAAAGCAGAGAACCCTTTTCTCTCCTGCAGGTGCACCTCAACTAGCATCCCTTTTCTTAAAAGGAAGGAAGGAGTGGCTCTGACCACCAGGCCTGAAGCGTCAACTCCAAGACAAGCTTGCATAAATAATTCTTATCTCCCACAAGTCCTCCTGTGTATTTCCTAATTACTTCACAAAATTTATCACCCTTTGAATCCCAAACCATCTCCCTTTGTTAAAAGGACATATAAGCCTCCAAAACTAAGCATTTCTTTTCTGTGAACAAGCATGCATGTAAATCCTAGTAAAACGCACACGCCTCTCTCCTGTTCATTGGTCTTCTGTCATGTTCGTTCTCAGTCCCCTGTCCTGAATATAAAAGTTAGGGGAAAGCTTTCCTTCCTGGACATGCAGCTTTCACAAACACCACTGCACTCTCACAAGTGTTCTTACAGTAAGCAGGGGAGGTGTTGATTATTTTCATTACAGATTTAAAAAACTGAGAATTAGATGTCAAGAAACTCACTGCAAGTTTGTACTTCAACCAGAACTAAGCCAATTTACTGTGTCTGCATAATTACTTCCTCCTCACACACCTAGAGCAGACATCCTGACCCATCCAGTACTTATTTCTGCTGAGGCCATACATCCTGAGACTACTCCTCAATAGTTTCTGTGAAACTATTTACCATGCCTGCACTTCCCAACAGAGACAGGAGATTGGCACGTTTTTTAACCTTTGTGTGACAGCCTTTTCTGGCCAACAGAAAAGCGTCTCTGACTCCCTTTCTTTAAGATCTTTACCTAGATCATCCTACTTGGAAGAATTTTCCAAAATTTAAAAAAAAAAGTTACTACAAACTAGTGATTATCTCATAGATTTCTTCTCATCCAGAACATATAATGAACCCTGAACACAGGATTGGGAAGAGGCACATTCATGGGATCCTTCTGGTTGAAGAATCGCCCTTTCACCTAGCTGATCATTCTCATGTTAGCCAGGGTACACTCTCCTGACTTCCAGGGAAATCTAAATGGCCTGGAAAACACTCTTCATAGAGACTTCACCCTGGAGGACAGGTCAATCTACACATCCCGGCAGTATACCATCTCAATCTCCATCTCTCAGTAGGGAACCAATTTCCTTAATAGGGAAAAGCAGATGAGAGAGAAATACCTATACATCAGACACGGGGACTGCTGACATGTTTTCTTACTGTAAAAATTGCTTTCTCTTTAAACATACTATGTCATAAGGTCAAATAAATTTCATATAATCTTTGGAAATGTATACATATATATGTGTGTGTGTGTGTGTATATATATCTTTTATCCAGTAAGTATTCTCTGTCATTCACATTGCTAACAATTTCTTTGGCATCAAGATTACACATGTGGATATAGCTCAGCAGTACAGCACTTCCTTACCAGGTATGGGGCCCTGAGGTCTATACCTAGCACTGTGAAAGACAAAAAGAAACTATATGTGCTAACCATACAATTTGAGAAAATAAGATAATTCACTCTTTTTTAATATAATAATTTATTAATCAGTGTGTGCCTGGAGCACACCAAGTTTGTTACAGACTCCAGAAAAGACTTATTATGTTTGATGTTACTTAGGGAGAAGGGAAAAATAGGTGATAAAAGAGAGAATACTGCTCTTTTCTTCTTTTTAAAAGTTTCATTTTTAGGACTTCATTTCCCTTCAGGATAGGAGGGCTTTGTCTCTGTTCACTATGATATAATCAAATGCATGGTGAGTTTATGGCTGCTGATTTTCTTCACCATATAAAATATGTGTATCTTAATAGGCCCAAAGCCAAAAAAGAAAGTCCATCCAATATCAAAGAAAAGAAGTTGATATTGCACAGTAGAAGCATTCATTGCCCCGAGAGCCTAGCTTATGTGTATGGGTCTACCTAAGACTCCAAAAATTAGAGAAAATGTCACTAGAAACTAGAACATTAGATAATCACATTCATGAACTACACTTCCACTTAGGCTTCCATTAGGAAGCATAACGGAGTAAAAAGCAAAGATAAAAATGACTGGTTAGAGCAGATTAGAGCTCCAGCCCTCTCCTAAATTTTCTAAGACAGTATCTCATCAGTACTCTCAAGGAGACCCTGGGGACTGGTCTTGAAAGTAGAAACAGAGAAAATGGATCTGACAGAACTGGTGTGACCTCAGCTCAGTTGGGGTCAATCTTGTGGTACTAAGGAAAGAGGCCAGTGTCCATTCTCTCATTTTCACAAACATTTGCTCAAAACTCCAACACCATAAGAAAGAGTCAGGACTTAGCTTAGCATGTGTGTGTCAGCCAACCACGTTGGAATCGCTGAGACTAGTGACAGAGGCTCCCCAAAAAGAGCTTAGATGTTTGGATGTTTCCAAAAGAGAACTTGAATTCAGAAGTCCTCAGGAGTTTGATTTTAATTTCAAAGTTATACCATAAAGCAGATTTGACTATTAATCTTGATCTGTCAACTTCAGTGGATTAAGAAACACTTAGTAGTTTATTAGTAAAGCGTGCTCCTGGGTGTACCTGGGTGAGTCATGGAGGAGTGACCTTGGGTACCATATGTGGTCCCTCGCCAGTTCCTCTCTGCCAGTGTTCCCCTCCTCTGCTTCCTGAGCACCTTGGCCTGAGCAGCTATGTTCCACAACACCCTTCCACCAGGCTGTTCCTGCCTTGGAGCCAGCTGACCATGGACTGAATTCCCAAAACTGTGAGCCAGATTGAGTCTCTCCCCTTTTAAATTGTGGATGTCAGGTATGGTGTCCTAGTGATAGGAAAGCTAATATGGTAGTACAAAAAAGATAGCTGATAGTTTAAAAAGAAATCCTTCCTCTAGACACAAAAGCTTGAGCTATAACTAAAGAGTACACCTAAGGAATCAAGAAAGAGTCTGTCTTCACCTTCACACTCTCATAGTTTTCTCCTTTAAACACTGTTTTTTTCTGACAGGTAAGTTTGAGGCTGATTTGCGGGGCCATAGATGCTCAAGTCTATGTCTTCCTCTTCCTTGACCTTCATCCCAGTTCTGCCATAGTAGCTGGGTGAAGTGGCACACACCTGTACTCCCAGCTCTTGGGAGGCTGAGGCAAGAGGATTGCTGTGAGTTCAAGGCCAGCCTGGGCTACAAAGTGAGCTCAAGACCAGCCTGAACTGCATAGTGAGACCCTGTCTCAAAATAGACCAAAAAAATTCTACCATACATTAAATAGTAGGGTTGCAGTGTCTGTTTCTGATGTTGATAGTGACGCTGCAACAAATCTGTACCAAAGTACAGCAAACTGTAACCCAACAGGTCAAATCCAGCCCCCTTTCTGTTCTTGAAAACAAAGTTTATTGAAAAAAACCATGTCCATCTACTTACGTATTGTTTATATCTGCATTTATGCTACAAATGCAGAGATGAGTAGTCAGAAGAGAGACTACATGGTCCACAAAGCATAGTTACTATCCCACCCTTTATGGGGAAAGTTTGACACTCTTTAGGAGTCACTACATAAATGGTCATTATCACACAGAGTTTTCATGTATAAAAGCCACAGCATAATCCAGTGTGCCCTAGAATGTGGTGTCTTTTTGTGAATCCTTCAGTCTCAGGGTCAACCTCTTCCATCCATGTGAGGTCCTGATCTCTCTTACCTGTCTCCTCTCCATCTCAGTGATTATTCACCAAGTCATAGGGCACCTGCTTCCCATAGAGCCTTCTTCCTTAGTGAGCACAATATAATAAACACTCAGGGAAGGGCCATGGAAATGAATTCTCATTCTCATAATGCCTCCCTCCGTGACACACCTACAGACTGTCACCTGGAAAACTGAACCTGCAAAATCAAAAAGAAAAGGGATGTGCACACTTGACAGAAAAGTCTTTCACCTTTCCCTTAACCAACCTGTCTAGCCAAATGAATCATAGCACAGCTGGAATAACACAAAACAGTCAAAAATACTTCACCAACAAGTTCAAAGTAAAATGCTATATAAGATAAAGGGTAATGTACATTGTTGCACAGGAAATCTTATTCTTGAAATATGGCAATTTTCCACATGATGCTGTTTTGTTTGGTTTTAGTTTTTGTCTTTCTGAGACAGTGTTTCACTATGAGTTCAGGCTGGCCTTGAGCTCACTTCGTAGCCCAGGCTGGCCTCCAACTCACAGCAATCCTCCCACCTCAGCCTCCCAAGTGCTGGGACTATAGGCATGTGCTGTCATACCCGACCTCCACATGATATTCTGGAATTTAAAAAAGAAATAAAAACCAGGCTTGGTAGCACACACCTGTAATTTCAGCTCTGTGGAAGTCTGAGTCAGATAATCACAAACTGAGCCCAACCCGGGCAACTTAGTGACTACTCAGATCCTCTCTCAAAATTAAAAGATAAAAAAGGTCTGTGGATGTAGATCAGTGGGAAGGCCCTGGGTTCAACCCTCAGTACCCAAGAAAAAGAATTAAAATATTAATTACATGGGGTGAATAAGAGGTTTTCTTTTTTCTTTCTTCCCTAATCATTCCACTCGGCATATAATGAGGATGAAAATTATCTTTCTTCCCTCAAAAGAATTGAAATATCAGAACTTGCAACTCGGAGCCTCTTAGCTCAACCCTCTGAATTTATTAGACGCAATTGAGCCCCAAGAACACAACAAGCTAGAGGCAAACACTGAACTAAAAGTCAGTTCTTCAGACTCTTGCCTAAAACTCTTCTCTACACCAAGGCGCACTAGCCTATTTATCTTCCCGCTGCTCCGTAGATATGTTGCTTGGGGAAGAAACGCGAAGAGGAAGCTTTGCTAGATACCCTCCCTTTGTGGTGATGTGAGCTGGATTCTGGGCCCCCAAGGCAAACTCTGAGAAAAGGTCCCATCACCCTTGATTAACTGCAGAAGCCCTGAAGAGTAAACAGCTGCGAGTTGCACCGCTCTCCCTAGAGCTGGCCCCGAGACACAGACTGCTCAGTCTCACGCCATCTGCACGTGCGGCTGCAGAGGCCTTGCGAGCTTCTGCTGGTGCCCGGCCCCTCCTGCTCTCTGGAGTGCTTGGTAAAGACTAGATGCCTTCTGTATAATGACTGTGGTTAGCCCTAAATAGAAGGAAAACGAACGCGCTCCATCTCGATGTCAGGCTAATTTTAGCTCAACAGTTTCATTTTAAGTATGCCCAACCTAGACTGGGCACATCAGGGTTCAGTCTAAGAAGTTTTAAAAATGGAAATTACAAAACCACAGCGTGGAACCAAAATTGTTCCGATTGTAGTAACAGTGATTGAGACGCTCTTGGTGACGTTGCCAAGAACAGGCCTCTCCCAGCGGCGGCGGCTCCTGAACCGCAGGGATAAATAGATTCGGTCACCAGGCTGAAGGAAACAATAGACCCTGTGTTGCGGCTTCCACTGCCTTGTTCGCGTGCACACAGTTTCTCACCGTGTGCGTGTGCTCGGGGCTCCGCGTGTTAGAGGACGCGTTCCGGGGGCAGGTGTGATAAAGCCTCCTCGCCCTGTTTTATGAAGGTGCTGGCTTCTCGGTACTTTTCCCTCGCTTTTGGAGCCGGGGGAGAGTCTGACTACTGTTTTCAATCCACAAAACAGCTACAGTGGACGCCTGACGAATCCAGCCTGTTATTTTTCTTCAAATCTGGGTTTCAATCTTGGTTAATGTTTGCCCAGAAATATGTAATTGCGGACTTCCTCTTCACAAACCCTTCCAGAGTGCAGGCTGCCGGGTGAGCAGATTATTATTATCTCTGTGCCTTGAGGTTAATGCAGGGTGTGCCCTCCTAGTCCCAGGACAGAGAACCTGCTCCCTGCCAGGAAGCTCTGATAGGGAGCAGCAGAAGCTCAGACAAAAAAATACATCTTGTCTGTGTCTGATAATGTTTGTGCTGCTGCTTCCTTGGATAAACATATTTTAATAGGTTTCTTTATTTAAAAACTCATACTTCCTTTTTTCCTATTTCTTTTGGATAGCTGCTCATTTACTCTGTGAGCATTAGTCACTGTGATTTAGATGTACCTGCCCCATCTCCCTCAGCCTTGTTAACTGACTGGTGACTTCTTTCACCCCTGGAATGTCACTCCCTGATGAGGTCCTCCTTACCCCACCCCACCCCACCCCAGCAACATAAGCTGAGCACATGTTAGAGTTTATTGCAAACATTTTTATGCTACACCTTGTGATACCTGTATTATAGAATATGGTCTCACTTGTGTAGTTAGCTATGTCCCTTCATACTTACTTCCTCTGCTAGACAGGCCTTTTCACTGATGTCTCTTGTCTCGGTGCTTAGCAGTTACCTCAGTCCTATGATGAACATATAGTTTTTAAAGTATAACTGACGCGCCAAATTCTCCCTTCTTAACGTACAGTTCCGTGAGCTTTGACAAATGCATACAATCATATCAGTGACACCTCCGCAATCCCATGCTTCTAAAGGGCACCACCAGTTTACTGAGGTCTGCAACCTCAGACCAGCAAACCAGTTTCATGTTCCTATAGAGTTCTGCATGTTATATAAATGATGTCATGCAGTCCGCAGTCTTTTGAGTATGGCTCCTTTCACTAGCACAATGTGTTTGAGATGCATCCCTGTTACTACTGCAGCAGGCATGTGTTCTTTCATATGATTTGGGGAGCATTCATTTCACTTAGGAATGGGCCACACTATTCCTTTGCCTATTCCCCAATCGAGAGAGACATCAGGACTGTTCTCAGTGTGGCACCGTAGTGAATAAAGCAACTGTGAAGGCTGACACTGGAGATTTTTTTTAATGAACCTAAGTTTTTATTTCATTTGGATAACTATGAACCCAACTGTTCCATCATACAGCAAGCACACAGTTTACTTGGTTAGAGGCTAAAACTGCCAAAGAGGCTGTTACATTTCGCATCTCACCAGCTCTGTGCGAATCCCAACTTCTGCGCATCCTTACCAACACTTCATACTTTCTGCTTTGTTTCATTTCAGTCATTCTCAGTGTGCTTTGGTCTCTCACTGTGGTTTTAATTTGCATTCTCTGGAGACAAAAAGATTTTAAGTAGATTTTGGTGCACCTCTCTGCCAACTCTAAATTACTGGTAAATAGTATATTTAAAAATTTCATTTATTTTGGGGGATTGTCTTCTTGTTATTGATTTCAAGGGCCCCCCCACTATGCTCTTTGCCAAATATGTGAATTGCAAAGATTCTCCCAATCTATCTAAGAAATATTGCTAAGTGATAAAGGGGGCAATGGTTCACTTGAAAAGGGCTTTTAAGGTTTTATATCTATAAGGGATGTAAATTAATAACCTCACATCTTCAATTGAAATGATTTCATATCAGATATACCCCCATGGGTGCATCACATAGGGATTTGAACATCATCTAAGTTCATTACATAGAGAGATTTGATCTAGGGGCTACGCACATCACCCATATCACTGAAAAAAGATTTATCATTAAATCTTTCTTTGAAAGAAAGCCATAATTAAAAATAAGCATTCCATGTGTTTTTACATGCATTAATCCGGTACAGTACGGGCATTTCACATGCTTTCTGTCATACATATCAATTATTAGGGCTGGTGTGTGTCTCTACCAGGTAAGCTGGTCAGCACTGCAAATCTGCTGCAGCCTACACTGAGTTCAGTCTGTGAAAAGCATATTACAGGATTATGCAGTCAACCTTTGTTTGTAGACATGTATAAAGGGTGCTTTGCTGTGAGGGAGCTTGAACCTAACATTCCTAAGAGGATCTTCAGTCCCATAATAAAATGATGTTCTGTTCTCAATCTCTACTGAAGGGAAGATTTTACAGGAAAAGAAGATGTTTTATTGCTGTTTCAACAAATGACATGATCTGACATCAAGTGAATATGTGGAGGTCCCAGGAATGCCATCAAATGTTGGATTTTTCAGGCATATTTGTTCTCAGCTAATCAGTAAGTACGTATTGTCCATATGTTGGAAAACACAGACTAAGTACTTGATGTGGTTTCTACCCTTGGTGGGTAATTCTAGTTAAAGAGACAAGAAAATAACATGAAATATAAAAATCAACACAGTTAAGTGTTGACTACCAGATAAAGACCAAAGGCAGAACCAGGGAATGACTTTGGGTAGAAAAAGGAGAAGCTATTCTCTCAGACTTATTTCTGTTTGTAAACTATTTCCCTACTATTTGAAAGCTGCATCGATGTTATGTTAATTATAAAAATTCATTGGCACAGTGAGGTTCAAGTCTAATGATCTGATGCCAACACACAAATATTTTCTGACATTTCATTCTGGTCTTAGGAAATATTCAGAGGAGAGACCAAAAATTGGAGGACTCCAGGTAAACTTCACAGAGGAAGTGAGATACAAACAGAACCTTCAAAGGTGGGCAGATTTTGCTTATCAAAAGAGAAAATAGTATAAAAGAACCAATAAGCAGTGTGGAATGTGTCATTCTTTGGTCTTCCAGACCCTGAAACCCTTATCCATTATAGAAGCTAAAAGTGCCTGCTACTTGCTTTCTGAGTCACCCCGGCAATTAGACAGACACAGGACTAAGGTCTGTTGAGATTGGAATCACCTGCCTCAGACCAAGACTTGACATCTAGTGCAGAGTCAGAAAGAAGCAGAGGCCATGCAGCCTCCCTGTGAGGCATGGGAGGCTGGACCCCAGTCTAGAGGGGGTGAAGCAGAGGCTCAAAGGCAGGATCCAGGTCATCAGAAGAAAACAATGAAATATATATTTTTGAATGAAAACCATAATAGAAAGTAGGCATTTTTACAAAAAAAAAAAAATCATACGCTGGTCTTTCAAAGAATTTTTGTCATACAGATCAAGTATTAGAACATGTGATCAGGACACAAAAGTGACTTCACAGGTCTGTTTGGCAGTGTGATTCCAAGCACTGTTTCAAGATATACAACTGATGAGGCCAAACTCTTTCTGAAAATTCTACGAGCCTTCCAGTTTCTTTTTTTCTTCCTTCCTTCCTTCCTTTTTTTTTTTTTTTTTTAAAGTGTTGGTTTATTATTTATTTATTTATTTATTTATTTTGCGGTACTGGGGATCGAACTCAGGACCCTGCGCTTGCTAGGCAAGCGCTTACTCCACTGAGCTATATCCCCAGCCCTTTCCTTTCTTTCTTGGAGATGGGGTCTCACTATGCAGTTCAGGCTGGCCTTGAACTCACTTTGTAGCCCAGGCTATCCTTGAACTCACAGCAATCCTCCTGCCTCAGCCTGCTGAGTTCTGGGATTACAGATATGTGCCACCACACCCAGCCCCAGTATTGTTTTAACATTTCTTCCTTGCCTAAATCAGCTAAAATTGCTTCTAGAGCAGCAATAGGTATTCTATAGTAAGAACATCTTTACCGTTCTATTTTTTAGAATAAGAGTCACCATGGCTTGGGAGTTAGAGCTCAAACCTCAGCTTTGTGTCCAGGCAAATGCGTGGGGAAGTCTGGAGGTTTCAGCAGTATAGCTTGGTTTGGTGCTCCCCAAAGATCCATGTATGAAGAGCTTGATGCCCAACCCACAGACATGTTGGGAGGTGACAGAACTTTTAAGAGGTGGGGCCTAGTGGAACGTTATTGGGCCCTGAATTGGGTCCCTACCCCCTGCCTCCCTCTCCCATTTGTGTCCCAGCTTTGCAATGGGTGGTTTCTTGCTCTTGCATGTGCTTCTGTCATGACGTGCTGCCTCGTCACAGGCCCAAAAGCAACAGAGTCAAATGATTATGGGACTGGAACCTCTAAAACTGTGAGCCAAAATAAACCTTTCCTTCATACAAGTTGATTCACCTCAGGTATTTCATTACACTCAGCAAACGCTCGACCACACCATACATGAACATCACACCTTCCTGGCTTGTTCCCAGTAAACATGTCCAGCATCGTTTCCATTCATAGGTTTCACTAGAATCATTGTAAGTGTTCTCCTTAGGAGTTATAGGATAATAAGATATAGCATAAACTTAATAACCTCTTGTGTAACCCACACTTCTAAGTTCATCAAAACGTGGTCCTGGTGTAGCGCCCGTTTGCACATCACATTCCTTCTGTCATATTTAACTTCTGTTTGCTGTTTCACTCTTCACCCACTGCCTCAGTCATCTTGTCTGCTAGAGGACAAAGACTGCCTGTGTCTGTACCTTACCATACACTGCACGGAGCAGGGCATGTAGCAGCTGCTCAACACATATTTTTTGAATGGAATAAACCTGTGGAAGTACCTCAGTCACCATTGAAATAAACTCAATTGCATTCACAATCTGATAAAAGTATCCATGCCTATACTAGTGTGACCTAAGATAAGTTGTTCAGGCTACAGTAGTAGAGGACTACATTTTGCAGCCACACAAGACGTATCTTACAGCCATGCAAAATTACCTTTTAGAGGAGGTACCCATAGAAAGTGGTAAACATACATTTAGTTTAAAAGGCAGAATACAGCAATGTGCATGTATAAAGCTGAGCACTGCAGAAGAACATGGTAAAATGAAACTTCTTCCCAGGTGTGGCGGCACATGTGTTTAATCCCAGCACTCAGGAGGCTGAGACAGGAGGATCTTTGTTAGTCTGAAGCCAGCCTGGGCTGCAAAGTGAGTTCAAGACCAGCCTGAACTGCACTGTGAGAACCTGTCTCAAAAAGACAAAAAAAAAGAAAGAAAGGAAAGGAAAACAAAGGAAACTTCTTACTTGTTCAGGTAAAATAATTTGATGTGATCTTTTTCCCTATTCAGATTTTTCTTCTGACCTCTAAACAACGTGCCAGTATCCCTAATAATAAAGACTTTGTGCATATTTAATTTTAATCTATGATTCTATTTGATGTAATAAATAAAAATTAAAGGGAAAATACCTTTCTGAGGACTCTTCCTATAAGATATACCCAAAAATGCAGCAAATAACTGTTGATGGTCTAGCTGAATTCCTTCACCCTAATTCTAGCCAGACTTCTAAGGCCAGTGTCTGCCTTTCTCTGGTGAAGGGCTCTGACCACCTGAGCCCACTTTGCACACCTGTGCCACTGCCAAGGAATACCAGGGCATTAGTAACCCCACACACACACACAGAAGCGGCCTTAGACCCAGGGCTGTATATGCACATATCCCAGTTTCATCGTTCTCTAGAGAACCTTCACATGTGTACGTTTTAAATTATATCATCCAGTGTTTCTGGGGATTAAGCTATAGTTGCCCAGAATGGCGCCTTGCTCAAGAGTACACTCGTATTGCACCTGTCCTTCCTGATTTCCCACTTCCTTTCCATGTCTCCTGGGGTCACCCTCCAGACAAACCAGACTTGAGTCCCAGCAGCTGATTGTGTCAAAGCTTAGGACACAGTAAGGCCTGGCTTCCACTTCTGTCACTAGCACTCATCTGCTGTGTGGCCTAGGACACATTTGTCCTAATGCACACAGTGGGGATGACTTTATCTGTGTCACAGTTATGAGAACGGAACTGTGTGACGCAGTATATGTAACTCGCAGTACAAGGAGCAACTCTCCTTTAGTCTTCAGCAGTAGTGACTATAAGAAAAGCAATAGTAATGGTGAAGAACAGTGCTGAGAACAGTTATCTTCCAAAGTAAATGGGTGTCAACACCTCCTGGGATCTTGCCAAAACATAGATTCCAGTTCAAAATCTGTGGTCTGTTCTTCTACCAAACTCCCAAGTGAAGCCTATGCTTCTGGCCCTCAAACCACACTCTGAATAGCAAGGATATTCTAAATCATATTTTAGAAGGCAAGAAAGGAAGCAGATAAATTGTCTGTACAAGAATTCACTTCAATAACCAATAAACACACACACACACACACACACACACACACGCACACGCACACACCTACTTTTAGGTATTTTCAACAGACAGCTCCTCTTGACATCATATGTGTGACTACATCACAGTTATTGCTTAACCATTTCTGATAGGCTCAGTTTTTCCCACTTCTGAAACCAAATTCTGTTTAACTTACCCATTCCCAGTTTGTATGACAGACTACCTCCAAATTTTGTGGCTTAGAACAACAAAATGTGTCATCACATCTCACAATTTTGTGGGTCTTTAACACAGACAGGACCCAGCTGTTGACTCTTCTGCTATGTCGCCTTCAGAGCAGGTAATTCATTGGTAGGTAGCCAGTGACTGCGCTTTTCTGAAAGCTATGCAGCAGCTTCACTTCCAAATTCACTACCAAATCCTTCATAGGAGTGATTGGAAACCTGAACTCAGCAGGAACTGTCAGCCTGAATAATTATTTGAGACCTAAGACAACACCTCTAACAGAGTGGTCATCTCTTACAAGGCAGATCAGGGGCCCGAGGTAAATGCTATAATGAGCAAAACAGAAGCCGCCTAGTTCTACATAACATAGTCTTGAAAGTCACACATCATCATTTCTATCATAGCTTTTTAAGGCAGTCATAAGCCCTCCCAGACTCGAGGAGAGAGGACAAGACCCCACTGCCCAATACATTTGAAACCATGTTTTAAAACTGCCAGTTCTCTCACTGGTCGTAATCTGCTAACATTTACCCTAAATGAAACAGACACCAAGGTCCCACTCCCACCACTACCACTACAGCATCAGGCTGTGGTTTAGACTCAGGCTAGAAGTTCGGATCTAATCATCAAAATCAGGGCTCTTTCAGGTGTTTCCCACAGGCAACTGATTGATAAATTTTAAATCCGTTTCTGTGAGCTCAGTTGAAACTCAGAAACTGAACTGTAATCTAAATTGAAACCCGTGTGCAAAAATGGGTGATACTAGAAAGAAGCATTTCAAAAAGTAGAGTACTTCAATGTATCTCAAATAACACATCACGTATTATACACAATAAAACTCAAGGAACTAAGTTTTCTTCTGAGCTTTGCCCTAAATGAGGCGCTGAAAGAAGTACAGCCACTAGGGGGTTATTTAATTTTCCATTTTAGGTAAATTCCTAAGCATCTTTCTTATTCCCAGGAACATTCTTCAGCTAACATTTATTCAGCATGCAAAGGTCCCGACCTGTCGTTCTTTGGAAGTGCTATAGGGGTTCATTCGATATGTTTAATCCAAACAGGCTACATTCCCTGCTTAAGCCAGTGCCAAAAGCAGTGAGTGCACAAGCCTTTAGGAAGCGGTTCTCACAGTGTCCTTAGAGGCTCAAGCAGCGAACAAGGAGAGCCAGTGGAGTTTTAACATTACTTCTATGAAAGTGACGAACCACCCACATTAGTTACAGTTGTTTTCATTGAACTGCAAGTTAAGAAATCGTCAAGCACAGCACAGACAGTGGGGCAAAATGGCAGGAAGTGGAGAAAGGCCTGGTAAACAAGGGCTCACCATCTGGTTTCTGTCACCTTTATATTCTGAGCAAGTTATTTTACCTTTTCATGCTTCCGTTTCTACAGAAGGAAGCTACCAGGAGCCACCTTACAGAGCTCTTCTCCAGATTAAAGCAGTTAAAAAGCATGTGTGGAGGGGCAATAAATGTTAAAGACGAAACTACTGCCTGAAGTGTTGTTAGGCTTTGACTGGCTTCAACAATCATCTTGCAATTAAATCTGTCCAAGCAGGGGATCTTTAGTGGCAGCTTCTCACTATCAAACATGAATAAGTGTTGAAAATTCGCCTTGGACTTATTATCAGGTCTCTGTTATTTCTAGTGATAGGTTTACAAATTGGATCCATGAGTGACATATATCTCTTATGTAAAGTAAAATGTGGCAGAACGAAGGCAATATATTCCCAAGTGCTTCCTGCCTTCACCCCCTCCCAGTCCAAACCTCCTCTAGATTAGTACAATAGATTCCTCGCGAGTTTCCCCAACGTGTGTTTCGTCGGATTAAAACTGATTTACCTTGCCACAAAATTAAATACCTGTCCCTCATTCTGGAACTCAAAGCCTTCTAAATAGGCCCCCCAAATCCTTTTCCAATATTAATTTTGAGAGAACCCCTTTATAAAACCTGTACTCCAATTAAATCCAGCACCTTGCTTTTCCTAGGACATATTTTGCTTTATTTCCTCTTTACCTGAGCTGCCTGCTCCACTTGAAAACCTGTGTACTTAATCACCTGTTGAAATCTGACCAATACTTTAAGGCAACTTTAAAACTTACAAAAACTTTCTGGGCGTGGTGGTGCATGCCTGTAATCTCAGTACTTGGGAGGCTGAGGCAGGAGGATCATTGCAAGTTTGAGGCCAGCCTGGGCTATAAAGTGAACTTAAGGCCAGCCTGAACTACATAGCAAGACTCTGCCTCAAAAAGACAAAAAAATTTTTTAAAAAACCACATCAATAATGATAACGCATTACACTGAAAGCAACAGAAACTAATATGGCACACCAGGGAAGAGCATAACTTACAGCTGTAGAAGGTTAATGCCAGTCACAGTTATAGCAAAAATTTGCATCTTTCCTGGCATAAGAATTTTGGAAAAGCTTCTCACCCCTGAGATTTGACTATACTGAACAAGTACATAGTGCCCAAAAATGTGTCTGCTCTGACAATGACTGGCTATCTTTTATGTACAGTGCTCATCACATAAGCACAATTTAAGTGGTGCCAAAACAATCCATCATTTTGCTCTATTTGGTATTTTAATGCAAAACAGTTCTCCCAAAAAATCTATCCAAAAGTTGTATTTTCCAGACATTTGACAAAGAGACTTCTTAGTTGTTTTTGTTTTGTTGGTATCTTTTTTTCTGAAACCTTGGTAAAGCAATTGCAAAGACATAGTATCTCATATTTTTTTTTTAACTTCAGAGGAGCTTTTAAAAAAATAAAACCTCTTGGCATTATTAAATGTGAGCAAAGAATCTATAGGCAAGAAAAAGTAAAAGGTCAGATTTTAAACCATCTATTACTCAAAGAGAAGTTGCCGTATACTACCCACGACAGTTTTATTTCTAAAAGCTTTCATTGGCTCCAAACATTTAGAAGTATGCTAGCACTGACTGGAGAACTCAATACACAAAGTACTACAAGCCCATAAAAGTAACCCTCAAATAGAGGCTACACAGGAAAGGGCTGTCCTCTGAGGTTAATGCACCCAAATCCATACAGGATGGTTGAAATTAGCCATGGACTACTGAGGAGGCAAAGGTAACACCAGTAAGAACCACTGCAATTTTTATGTCCATAAAACTTGGCAATAATCACAATGCAACAATCACTGCCCTTCTTAGAAAAATAAATGAGCTTTTTCTCCCTACTGTTTTCTCTCTGTGTCTCATGGTAGCAGCTACATTTGACATACTAGGCACTATTCACAAGAGGATTTCCTCAAAGCAACCCATCCCGCATCCTATGATTTGAAAATAAGTTGCCACCAGTATGAAGCATTTGTGCTACATCCTCAAGAAAGAAGCCATTTTAAATGTAACTAACATGCCTGGAGAAATACTGCATGTCCACTGTACACAATGCGTTACCAGGAAGTTGAAATAAAGCAAAGGAGTCAACCTCTATAAGGTACACGATCAGCCCAAAGCACTTTCCTACCCACCTCATTCAGCCCCACAGGACCCTTGAGTGAGTTATTATTATTTCTTTTTTCCAGCTAGACTAACAAACAAAGCTAGAGCAATTAAGCAGCTCCCTCAGGTCACATACATAGATTATGCTCAAATTAGACACAATTTGAATTCAGGTATCTCTCCCCAAAGCCCACGCTTCTGCCAGTGCATACACTGCCTCCCCAACACACACCTCCTATTTTCAAGGAGTTCACCATCTGATACACGCATAACCTTTGAATGTCACAACATAGAAAGCATGTCAGAATGGGACAGTTTGGTGAAATAGTGATACAAGGAAAGGAACAGTACCTTAGATTTGAAAAGGAGGAAAAGAGGGGGAAAGAACTTACTAGTATTTTGCTGATGCCTCCGATGAAACAGAATAGCTCTCTCAAAGCTTCCTCATGGCTAATTAGAATAGACTGCTTACTTGGCAAGGTTGGGGGGCAGTCTTTTTAAGCGGAGAACAATGATTTCATTGAATAGCACAACTAGAAGAAAATATACTTTCAGGATTATCCAACAAAACTTACTCAAGCCAGTTTACTGCACATTTCTAAGGTAGTTCCTCAAACAATAATATCCTAGCCAGGTGACCGAAATGTCCAATTTATCAAAAAGTTAGACTATGCATAACCCTATGGTTTGAATATGGTTTGTCTAACTGAAATTCTTGTTGAAGATTGGTCCCCTGTGAAAGTGTTAAGAGATGGTGGGGCCCTTACAGGCATTTGTGGTCTTAGGCAGGGGTCCCCAAACCCTGGTTGGTGGTCTAACAGGCCACACAGCAGGAAGTGAGCAGTAGGCCAGTGAGTGAAGCTTCATCTGTAGTTACAGCTGCTCCCCATTGCCCACTTTACCAGCTGAACTCCACGTCCTGTCAGATGAGCAGTGGGATGGATATGAGATTCTCACAGGAGTATGGACCCCACCATGAACTTTGCATGCAAAGATCTAGGTTGTGTGCTCCTCTGAATCATCCTGAAACCGTCATCCCCATTCCCCACCCCCACACCACTCCTGCCCTAATCCACTGAAACATGGTCTTCCATGCAAGCAGTCCTTCCTGTCAAGAAGATGGGAGACCACTGTTCTAAGGCATCCAAACTCATGAATGGATTCGTGTTCTGCTGTGGGCATGGGTGAGCTTTTACAGGAATTCAGCACCTTTTCTCTCTCTTCTGCACACTGCTGCTTGTGCTTTTGGTTCCCATAATAAGCTAAAGCTGCACGATGCCCTTACCAGAAGCCAAGTACGTGTGGCTGCCTGATCTTGGACATTTAGC
Source organism: Dinomys branickii (assembly GCA_004027595.1). Classification (NCBI taxonomy): domain Eukaryota; kingdom Metazoa; phylum Chordata; class Mammalia; order Rodentia; family Dinomyidae; genus Dinomys; species Dinomys branickii. The sequence goes on along the minus strand of PVLD010018124.1, from coordinate 4,832 downwards.
CTCTGTGAGCTAAATAGACCTCTTTATAAATCACCCAGGTATAATGACAGCAAGAGAAAAGAGATTAAGACACACAGTAAAAAGGAATATCTAATTTCTTAAAAATTATATAAGATGCATATGTCCCTGCACCATTCTCTGAATTAATTTATAAAATTAAATATCCACATATGCCTAGGGCAGACCAAAGCGCAGACCTCAGCATCACTGCCAGACAGAAGGGCAGCCCTGACTTTACTGCTTCCCTTGGCATTATCAAAGTGCTCTGTAAGATTTAGTTGTTATTCTGTTTAGAGGGATGCATTCAGGTAAAAGGGGACAAAAATCACCTTCCAATGAACATCCTAAGAATCTTGAAAAGAGGATATGTTTTGAGACACTCAATAAGGGAACAGCAATTAGAACATTGTAATATTGGGACCTAAATCAGGATTTTCTAACTCATACAGTGCTTATACTCAGCCCTTTCTGCTATGATTTGGATCTGGTTTGAGTGAACCCTAAAGGTTCGTGACATGTGGAGTGCAGTCCACTATATGGCAATGTTCAGAGGTAGCAGAACCTATAAAGACGGAGTAAATGGTAGCGTCATCTTCAGAAAGGATTAGGCGTCTCCCACGGGACCCCAGTGAGTTCCTGCTGGAGTGAGTTTAAACTGTCAAGACTGGCACCTCCCATTCTCTGGCTTCTTATGTCAGGTGCTCTCTTCTCTCATGCTTGCTACCATCACTGTAGGGTCCTCTACCACAAGACTTCACCAGAGCCAAGCAAAAACCCAGCACCATGCTCTTCAGACTTTAGAATCGTGAGCTGAATAAGTCTCTTTTCTTTACACTTGTGCTCAGGTGTTTTTTCCCAGCAATGGAAAATGTACCAATATACTTTATAACAATTTTACTTAACCACATTCCTTCTTAATTCCACACTCATGAGGGCTTAGATCCCTTAATGCCATGGACGGCTATTGAACATCCTTGAACCATATGAAATAGCCAATATTTAGCCATTTTTAATACGTAAAAATACCAATTTCATGTGGATCAAAGTAATACAATGAACAGTTCTAAGAGCTTCTGGTGCATTAAGACACCTGGAAGCAGGACTCTTTCCCTGGCTGGACAATTTCAGTGTTCCCCTAAAAGATGTGTCCAATTTCTTTCCAACCCCATAGCTTATGTCCATATCAATCCTAACCACTTTGGGAAGATTTGTGTCAGAGAATATATAAACCAGAAAACTCCAACGTCTTTCAGCAGGTAATTCTGAGGCTATAGGAAGCAATGGGAGAAAAGAACTTTTAACTTATTAACGCTATGAAAACACATTCCAAGTATAAACAGTCTAAGACAGTGTAATAACTGGCTCTTCTACCTGAACAAAGGAGTGTGTTCCATCTCTGTTGAAGAGAATCTCTATCAAGACATTACAAGTGAGTTAGCTCCCAAACTAGTTTGGTCCTTTTGTATTTATGGACTTCCATAAACATGCCAAATTGTATTTATGAACTTCTATAAAATGAATGCATCAAAGACACTTCACCATGGTCCCTGGGCTGGGCTGGCACCAGGGCCCATGGAAGCAGTGCCTGATCCCTTAATTCAAAGGACGCATTGTTCCCCCCAACTCTCCACTTCTGTGGCCCATTACCACCTACCTGGGAAGTATAAATGAAGAGATTTAGTTTTACCCTCCAGAGGAATGTCATGAAACACACTGCAAATGAACCACACAAGAGAATACACTCAGTCTGGGGCTGGAGTGTTCACCACCCTCGTGCCCACAGCACACTCCGCCACTCCTCTTGTTCTCTTTGCACTGGCGACTAGGGATGCTGATCAAGGCTACCTTGACCTTTTTCTATAATAGCACAATAATAGCTCATCTTCTTGTTTTGTTTTGTTTCATTTTGGTACCAGGAATGGAACTCAGGACCTTGTTCTTGCCAGGCAGGTGCTCATGCTCCTCAGCTTTATCCCTGGCCCAAAAGTTCACCTTAAAAGGAGAGGTGGGTGGGAGTATATGTATGTGCATACATACAAGCTCTTTTAGACAACGGTGGCATGGCTTTTTTCTCCAGGCCACGTCCATTCTTTCTAGCCAGGATTATAAAGTTTTAGTTATTAGTCTTACAAAAGGCAGCAGTTAAGAGGGTAAGACATCTGGCCCCCAAATAAAGAGATGTTCATTAAATAGCCATTAGCATTACAAGCAAACGTCTGATACTCGGCATATCTTCTGAATTGCTCTTCCTAAAAATAATCATAATCTGAAGTTCAAGTCTCTAAATCTAACTACCAGCTCACAGAGGGGAGTGTTTAGAGGAATAAAAAGTAGGTCACACAGTAAGAGGGGGGTGAGTGGGTCTGTTCCTGTACACAGGTGCAGGAAGATAAGGGGGTTGCAACATGTGAAAGCTCTTTTTGAACTTTAGACAAAGCAAATTCCCAATGTGTGACATCATCTACACTTTGCCCACCAAGTAGTCACTCCCTCACGGTCTCTAGGGCTATCTCACACTTAAACAGATTAGAAGTCATCCCTTTATTTCTTCCTTTTACGGAACACAAGCCCCTAATTCTTTTTGTGGTAAGTATGTGGTGTGGTAGTCAACTTGGTTAGTTTGGCATCTACATTTTTCAGAATTTCTTTTCTGATAGGTTGTGACTAGAGCTGCCAGTAAAGCACTTAGGGTAGCTTTGAGACAGGAGTGAAAATGTCCTTGTCAGACACAGTGATAGAAAGAAGCACAGGCACCTGGCAGGGCCGAGGTGGGGGCTCTCTCTTCTACGATTAGCTCTTCCCAGTCTTCAGTCCTCCTGAACTACGGTGGTCCACTACTTGGTCAGACACCCAGTGTGCCTAACTACCCAGAGGTAACATCTTCCAGACACTCCACCACCTCCCCCTCCCCAGGCCCGCGGCAGCAGCTGAATGGCTGCGTCTTCTCAGGTTTCTCTGCAGGCTCTGTCTTGCCCAGTGAGGCCAGAGCTTCAGTCACGTCTGAAGTGTATGACTCCTTCTCCAATCCTCCAACTCTCTTCTCCAAGCCTTCCTTTCCCCTGATCCTCCCACAATTAGGTAAGATTTAATTCGTGCAGTAAATACCTCAGCCCACACTCACAGTGGCACTGCTTCCCTGCAGAACCCTGGATGAGTTCTGTCGATCACGACTGGTCCTGCTTCGGCTTCCTACAGCCTCCCAGACAGACAGTTCAGGGCCAGCAGGCCTTGTTCCTTTGGGGTCTCACAAGAAGCCCTTCAGAGTGTCTGCTGGGACGTGGCTTCAACATCTCTCAAGTCAGTGCTCTCTCCTAGGAGCACACCTGCTGTCAAACCAGCTTCAATTCAAGTCAAATGCAATTGTAGCAGGCTTCAGATCATTTTTATCTGCTTTAGTCCACACATAGATGTTTCATCCAAATAGTCACCTTTGGCCACTATGCTTTCAGTATCTTTAATGGGAAGGGCCCAAAGATAAATTGCTTGTATGAAAGACTCTTCTTGGGGTATGTAATTTGTCATGTCAAGTTTTCACATGACCCCAGGTAAATCAATATCTCACTTAGAAGACGTTGTCATATTAGACAGCTAAATAAATAATTGGAGATATGGCATCAGTGACTTACACATGGAAGAATGACTATATCATAGTAAGCAGAGAAGAAGTGCGGCAGATATTTCATGCTGAATGCAGGATGCAGAAGATGGTGCGTTTCGTTTGAGATGGTGCGGTTAAAGTGGTTGTGATGGACACCTTAGCAGCTGTAATGGCTGAATATTTCAAAGTCATGTGAAAAAAGTGGTATTTGAATTTTAAAAGTTAGACTCATTCTTTAAAAGATATAAATAGATAGATAAAGATACACCAGGATGTCAACACAAGTATATTGGCCATGTCTGTGTCATATAAGCACATGACCTTCTAAAAGTTAGTGGTTATATATGCTCCTGAAGAGTGAGCACTGAGATCTGGGCATGGTAGTGCATGCCTATAATCCTAGCACTTGGGAGACCGAAGCAGGATGATCGTGTAAGTTCGAGGGCAGCCTGGGCTATAAAGTGAATTTAAGGCATGCCTGAACTATATAGTGAGACCCTGTCCCAAAAAGAAAGAAAAGAAAAAGAGTGAACACTGATAAAAATTCTATAGTTAAAAAAGTAGCAACAAATCTGTATGGTAAGCTAACACTTATTTACGAGTGTGGCCAGAGGGGAGATACAAGTATGTATACATTTTTCATTCTATAAAATAGATAGGATCCGGGGAAGATGGCGACCAGGTGAGCAGCAAGGGAGCGAACCTCCTTGATAAACACCACCAGCTCGAGACAGACTTGGTGAGCGTGAAGGCCGGGACCTCGGGTGGGAAGTTTAAACTGGGCGTATTTCTCTGAGATGCCGGGGGAGATGTGGTAGGGCGGACCAGGCTGCCGGGGCAAGACGTGGGAAAGCCCCAGACGCTGGGAGCCAGGGACGATCCCCGCGGGGAAGAGGCTTGGCTCGGTCCAAGCGCAGTGGGAGCGCGGCCGCCTCGGTCCCTCCCACCTCCCGAGCCAGTGCGGCCCCCCGGCGACTCCCGACAGAGATCGGCTTGCTGGCGGCGGAGACGCCCAGCAATCCCACGTTTCGCGCGTATCGGGCGAGCCGCGCGGAGGGCCCCAAACGCCACCGGAAGCGGAGAGAAAGATTTGCTGGGTCCTAGTGCCCTGAGAGCACGGACGGCTCGATTCCTCCCGCCTCCCGAGCCGTCGCAGCCCCCCGGCGACTCCCGACAGAGATCGGCTTGTTAGCGGCGGAGACGCCCGGCAATCCCACGTTTCGCGCGTGTCGGG
>PVLD010018123.1:0-39909 GCA_004027595.1 Dinomys branickii | reverse complement strand
AAAAAAAAAAAAAAAAAAAAAAAAAAAAAAAAAAAAAAAGAAAGAAAGAAAGAAAAGAAAATTTATAAAAGAGAGAGGAAGTGAGGAACTGGGGTTGACTGTAGTTTATCTTCTGCTCAGCGTGTGATCTTGGCCAGCTACTTAATCTTTCACACCTAAGTTTTTCACCTGCGAAATAGTAATAATAATTGTGAAGACATCACGGTCATCATAAGGATTAAACTAGTCAATAAGCACTGCACTTATGAAAGCACTTGGCTCCTACGATACACCACGAATGGCAGGAAGTGCACTGGGACTTTCCCCCACTTTACCTTTCATCCATTTAGTCCCTCTCTTCCTCAAACACCAGAGTAGATGGGAAGTGGGTCAATAGGAGTGTGGGAGGAGGGAGACCACAGTGAACGTTACTGGCACCCATGAGTGAATGAGTTTATCCCTGTTTCTAGTTCTTTTCCTTTGTGGGTTGAACAGTCATTATCTTTGTCCCAGTTGGGAGCAGCAGCCACCTAGCCAGTCTCCCCCTTTTAATCTTATCCTCTTACTTCCATCTTTTAGCAGTGATTGCAATGTTGTTGACCAAACATTGTAATCATATCATTTCACTCCCCTGCTTTATGAACTTTGCACGTTTCTCCAGTGCCTATCTGTTGAATACACACCTGATATCCTGGCATGCGACCATCTTTCCAAGATGGCCTTAGCCCCTTTCTCCTCTTGGTCTTGTCTTTGAGTATCTGTCTTTTTGCTTTGAATATCCCCCTCATGCTAGAAATACGAGGCACTTTCAAACATTCTAAAGCTTTTATTCTGCAATATCTTTGCCCTTACTGTTTCTTCTGCCTAGAGGGAAAAATAAAAACAACACTAGAACAGTAATAAAACTATTTTTGTAAATTAAAACCCCACATCTTCCAAGGTTGGCCTGAACCCTCATGCATGAAAGTCTTTACTTTGCCTTTACCTAAAAGAATATATGTTAGGAAAAGAAATTATGCCAACATTTATAGACAGAGAAGCACCAATTGTAATGACCAACTTTTTTTAATCAAGCCAAAAATACTTTAAACATTTGTAAATATCTAATAAACAATATCAATGAAATAATAAAAATAATAGTTGCCTGAGTGCTTACTCCATGCGGAACTATACAAAGGATTTCTCTCCTTTAATCTCAAAACCTGAAGTGACAGTTTCGGTGTGGTCTCACTCTATTGCATACACAGTGTCTTAGTCATTTTCCTTGTTGCTGAGACACAAAACCCAACACTTGCAACTCAAAGGAGGAGGGATTTATTTAGGCTCACAGTTTAAAAGTGTCAGTCCATGGTTGTCAGGCTCACACGCAGAAATGGTATGGTGGGAGGGCCTGGTGCAGAAGGAAGCTGCACACACCATGGTGCCCAGGAAGTAAGGAGAGAAGAGTGCAGCCAGGGAGGGAGACAAACCCTTCCAGGTCAGGCCCCTGGTGACCTACCTCTTCCAGCCCGGATTCAAATATGCACATAGCACATTTACCCTGGGCCCATCAATGGGTAAACCCACTAATGACTGTGGTGCCTCCATGATCCAATCAGTTTTCAAACACAGGAGGCTTTAGGGGCACATTTGGATGTAAACCATAACATTAAGGTGCAGTGTTCAACTGTGAATATTCATGGCAGTGGTGCCTAGGAGAATGGAGGGAGAGAGAGAGGAAAGGGGACGAAAGAGGAGGGGTGGACAGGAAGTGACTGAGAGAGAGAATATTTAATTCGTGCAGCTGATGTTGCCAGGGTTCTAATGAACACACCTGTACCTGAAATGAACATCCTCCATAAAAGATTTATTGTCTTTCTCTCAATTCATTTTATTACCCTCAACTGTCTCACACAATTGTTCTAGGACATAAAGATTTATATATCGCATACAGCATGGGTAATCATAAACTGCACCAGAAGCAAACCAACTTGTTCCAACTCGAGGGAAAATCTAAGGTGAAGTTGTTAAGTGATGCTCTGTGAAGGTGGGAACTATGTAATTTCTCATCTAAATTTTTCATCTAAACCAAAGATGGCAGAAGAAGATATCTTTAATAGGATGCAGGGGTAAAAGACATAGATCTGGGCCATCTCAGTCAGAGTAGGGCATATGAGCATCCTATTTATGGGTACCATAAAGAATTTTTCAAGGATAATTTTGTTCACGTTTAGTTTTCACCACATTGAATTTGTATTTGAATTTAAACCTTCCATAAAATGATTTCTCTACTGCCTCTCATTTTCCTATCATAGAGATGAAGAAACTGTGAAAGGATGATGTTTAAACACAGAGTAATCATATTATTCCTGAAAACGTTTGCCTACAGCTCACTGAACACTGACTGTGTGCAAAATCCCATCATCTCTCACGTGACTCCCATTGTAAATGTGACAAGCAGATTGTGTGATCTCCTTTGTGGCTACGGAAACTAAGATTTCAAGCATCGCTCTCAAAGCCAGACAGAGAGTAAGCATGTAATAGGATAAAGGTTTGAATCCAGGCCAGAACAGAGCTGGTGATCAGTAGTTGGTTTCACTCTGCCTCTTAGAGGAACAACACCGAATGCAACACCAGCCAGAGATTGCACTTGCTAGACCTCTGCTGCACAGCAAGGTTTTTAACGTGTTTGCTTATTAAGTGGATAACTTTCTCATCAGTGCTGTAAGGAATGGGAGGAGTCACCACTCCTTTTACAGGTAAAGGTGCCGCGGCAGGTCAAGTCTCTTGCCTAAGCTATCAAGGCAGGAAGCTACAGAACCAAACCTGGACTCCAGGTCTCATTCCCTAGTTCATTGCTTTTTCTTTTTTTCAGCCTTGCCTAGAGTTATGGAGCCCTCTGGAAGCCATGTAAGAAAGATACTAGGACAGGAGAGTTTTGATCAGTTGCCTTGGTCACTGGGCACTGAAAGTCCTGAGCACTGTTTGTCTCCAGAGTTCACATGCTATGGGGGTACCAAGTCAGGTCCAATCGTGTGGGTCAGAAACCCATTGAGCTAAGTCTAGAGCTAAGCACTAAACAGAAACCAGCACTGGCACCTTCTCTACCTAGATCCACAGATCCTAACATTTTCAACCAAGCCTATCTTTTTCAGAATATACACAGACTACCAGGGGAAGCGGAGTTGTCAGAGTGGTGAAGGATGAGAGCTCCAGATAGACAGACCTGAGGTGAACACTCAGATCCAACACGGCTGCCTCTCCAGGAACGGATTTCAACACCGCTCAAACAGATACCAGTGTCCAGGGGCAAAGGAAGATTCTAGAATTAGCCCCAAACACTACAAAGACAGTGCTTCTTGTGATCTCTCTTCTTCTTGGATGTTTTTGAGTCATTAACTTTTATAAGTATCTTAATTTCATCGTCAGTGCAAATTATACAACTTACATAGCTACCCATTCATTTTAGAGGAGGATACTTGACTGAGATTTGCATATCATTTGCTTGGTCATTTCCATAACTGTCAATCACTGCAGTGAAGGCTTACAACACATCATTCTAGTTCTTTGCATATGGCTGAGTATTCTTTGCAGAACACAGGCATAGCAAGATTCAGCCAAGTCTGAAATAGGACTTAGAGGCTCCGGCCTACATATTGATACCAATGTTTTCCTAATAGTGGGGCAGCTGGGACCCCACTGATAACAGGTTGAAACAATGATTAGTATGACCCATGCACAGGAGCATGTCGGGTACCCAAACTATTGATAGTACTTTACTGTCATTCTCTTTGGGGGCGTGTATCTTTTCATATGGTGGGAATTTTGGCTATAATTTACTGTTTAAATCTCAAAGAAATAGGATCAGTCTTTTCCCCCCAGAAAGACATTTTATGAAGTCACTTAACTTCACTGACCTCTTCAAAGTGTAAGGTTCTCTGACAATAACCTGTAGCTCAGTGGCTCATGGTTCCCAAACTGTCCACCACGGTACTCAGGTATACTGCCGTGACCTCTCAGAAGTCTTCAATAGTTTAATGTAAACACTAAGCAAATGGTTAGTTGGATGTGCAGCATAACTTTGATCTTAGGGCGTGTTATCTTCCCTTCTTTGACACCATATCTTTATGAAGTTTATTGTTTTCAAAGTTGCTATGATTAAGAAAGAAGTTCCCTGCAAAAGTCAAGATATAACAGGAAATGAAGAGAGTGAGGTCCAGTCTCATTCAGAGGTTGGAGAAGTTGTAAGGTCCTCAATAGGCATGTATATCCAATTAGTAAGCCTTTTGGTTATTTAACAGTAAAATAAAAAAGTTGTATGGAAGTTCTTGAAAAACTAAAAATAGAAATTATATCCAACCCAGCTATTCCCCTTCTAGGCATCTTCCAGAAAGAATTAAGGACATCATATTATAGTGATCTATGTCTACCTATGTTTACATGACTCACAAATAGTCAAGTCTTTGAAGCAGCCTATGTATCCATCAGTATATGAATGGATACATAAAACGTGGTATTCATACACAAAGAAGTACTATTCTACCATAAAAAAGAATAAACAGCCATACACCTGAAATTGCTGATATGAGAACAAGTGCAGTAAAGAAACAACAATATCAGGCCATAGAGGACATCAGATCAGATACAATCTTCCAGGTTAAAACAAAAAACAAAACAAAACCTTAAATCAGTTGTAGGAAAAGGGATGTACCTTGAAGACAATGCTAAGTAAACTAAATGGGACACACAGACTTAAATGCTGTATGGTTTCTCTTCTGAGAACAGCAAAGTTTAAATAATACAGAGGAGAACATAAAAGAACGCAAATGTGATATTTGTATACAGTGCAGTCACAAAGAAGATACATTTGATTCATTTGTAGGAAAATGGTCATGCCTCGAGACCAGAATATTAAGTGAAATAAATGAGACACACAAGCTTAACTACTGCATAATTACTTTTATATGAGAAAGTTAAAGTATAAGTAAATTAAGAAAACAAAATAAAAAAGATAGGTAATAGGAAACCAGGAGATAGAACTTTTTAAAAAAGAGAATAAAAATTAGAAAAACATTGCAAGTGATACAGAATTTTAAAACAAGATGATAAGAAATCAACAATGGTTGTTATACTGCGTGCTGTTATCCTCAAAGTAGTTGTTCAGATTACCAGATATAGGTGTGCAAATTGATTAAAAAATTAAGCATAACTGTTCCTTTAAATAAACCAATAGAAATTAGTATTACAATTATCTTAGCTATCTTGTGTATATATGCGGTGGATTGACAACTGACAGTCAACTTGTAATACCCAGCTGAACTGAGTAAGTGTAGTACTGAGTGTGGGTGGCCCAGCTGAGGACTGTTGCCAGCAGCATAAAAGACAGAACTGGAGAAGAAAGAGAGGGGCTGCTGGGAGCCGGTAGAAGCTGTGGGAGCCTGTTGGAAGCTGTTAGAAGGTGTAAGAAACTGTTGGTTTCCCTGGAGGAGCTTCTCATGCTGGCTTTCCTGATGAACTCAGCTGTTCTCATTGTGGAAGGAGCTCAGGACCTTGTTCACACTGGGAGTGGCTACGGTTCACCTTGAGGGAGCCCTGGTCCTTACTTTGAGCATTTCTTCCTGGCTCCAGAGGGGAAGATGGTGTACTGCTCAGTCTCTTGGAGAAACTTGTTGCCTTAGGTTTCCTGATGGGAACTTGGCTTTCTTCATCACTGGAGGAGCTCGGGACCTCACTGTCACTGAGGATGGCTGTGGTACTTTTTGGCAGAGCTCTGGTTCTTTGAGGGTCACTTCCTGGCTCCAGTGCAGATCCCTCAGCCTGCTGGCACAGATGCTTCATCCTGCTGGTGCAGACTTTCTAGCTTCCACCACCGACCTTTGGGCCTTCACAGTGCAGATCCGTGAAACAGGCCTGCGTGAGATGTTGTTTTGGGCTCTGGGCTTCCAGTTGGATTCATGGGAGGCACTGTTATGAGCTCTAGGTCCTCAGCTGGGCTCATGCGGGATATCATCATGGGATCCAGGCCCTCACCTGGATTCTTTGGTCTTTAGCGTGTGGACAGATTGCCTGCACTCTCTTTCTGCATGTGAGTCTTTGGGTGACTGTTATAAATAATTGTATAAAGTATGTGTCCTGTATTATATTGTTCCACTTGCAAAACCCCAGACTACAACCATATATATATATATATATATATATATATATATATATATATATGATTTCCCCCCTTCCTTCCTTCTTTCTTTCTTTCCTTTTTTCTCCTTTCTGCAGAAGGGAAGGGCACCAAGAGGTGGGGGAGGGGAGTGGGAGAGGAGGAGCGGGGAAGGCAACAAAGGGGAACTGAGGTGTTTCTGTATACGAAGCGACTCCCCACTGTGAGTGTAGCCATATGTACTGAACACATACTAATAAAAATGTCAATGTATATGCATTATTATTTTCAACTGGCACTAAGATTTTCAGACACAAATATTTGCTAGTTTGCTGGGACTGGGCTACCAAACAGAATTGTTAGGTATTTATTTTGTCCTAAGTACACTGGAAAAAAAACCAGTCACCAAGACCCAAGAGATGTGGAAGGCTTGCAAGCTTCTGTCCTTCAGCACCTCAGCATAGTGTCGTGAGAAGAGGAGGTGGCCGCTACCCTCGCTCCATACCCTCCTGGGGCTCCCAGTGTCCCCTGCACACAGGGAAGTTTGCAGATTCCATTCCTCACAGTAAGCAGAATCTGCTTCCCCCATCAGCTCTCCTCTTTGGCACAGGCCTGGCCATGCAGCCTTCCTTTTCTTCCCTCAACCATTCAGACTTTTTCCTATTAACCCCTTTGCTCCTCCCTATGTTGGGACATCGGCCTCTCCCCCATCTTCTCAAGATGGCTCCTCTGGACCCTTCAGCCCTCTGTATCACCTTCCCTGTCTAAAGTGGGAACTCCCTCTTCCCTCCAAACTTTCTGTAAGCACACATGTTAATTGTCTTACAGAGACCTTAATGATGTCTGCTATTTAATTTCTTTGCTTGTTTCTATTTTGCCCACATGGTAGACTGTAAGCTTCGTGAAGGCATTTTTCATGTTGGCTTCTACACCCTTTGCCTGGCTTGGACTTTGGTTATAGTGAATGGTCGATGAGTGTTTGTTGAACGAATATTCAGCGCTGCACCTTGAAGTACACGTGGTTCCTCGCCCCCAATTTTATTACCTTTTTAAACTCTTTTAAGATCTGGTCACTAACAAACAAGACTTCTCTTCAATCAAAGCAGGTCTGCATCATCTAATCAGAAATGGTGCCTACCCAGAGTTAAGTGTCTCTGTTTCATATGGGATTAAAATAAGAGTCAATCAAATTATAAGTAAATCTCATTTTAAAGAGTTATGTTTAGATATTAATTATATAATTATATTTATGTATATTTATACATAAAATACACAACATAAATATTACCTACTTAACCATATTATTGTAACTACAGTTTAATTAATAGTTTCATTACCGAAATTATTATTTGGAAGTTAATTCCATAGCCATGAGGGAAGCTCCTGCCTTAAGCCCTTCGCACTTGCTCCTTCTGTCTGAAAGGTAACAAGATGATTTTCTTCCTCTGCCACCAAAATCTATCTGCAGGCGTTTCCTCATCTCTTGCCCCTGCGTGGTACGGGGTCTCATTGCCCCTGCCCTTGAGGCCTGAGAAGGCAGAATGTAAGGAAGTTGGCATCCAACCGGCGCTTTGGTTTCCTTCAATGCTGGGACCAGGAACAGGGGCAACTTTCCTGCATCAGAGGCGGTGGGACACCTTTGCTTAACTCAGTGTCACTCTCTGTGTAGCTCAGTCCGGGCTGATTTAAATACCGACCTGCCTTCTTTGCTATTTGCCTCTTTCTCAAAGAATGTCAACTTCAGGACGGCAGGGATCTTGTCTGTTTTGGTCACTGCGGCGTCTTCAGCGTTTAGACTAGTCCCTGGCACAGAGTAGGCGCTCCCCAAAGAGTCTCGCAATCAATTTCCATCTTTAAAAAAAAAGCAGCAAAAACAAAGCTGGCCCCAGCTCACTGGGTTTAACAGCCTTATTTCTCCTTATTTAGTCCCCTTTTTATCTTAGTTTCGTTATGCAACTATTGAGAGCAATTCACCAGGATTCCTGGGATTTACTGGCAGCATTATGGTTTTCATCCAACCTCACTTTCATTTAGAGATATGAAAATTGGCTGCGGCTTTTCTTCATTCTTCTTTCAAGGCTACTCTCTTTCCTCTGCATCAGATTTAATGGAAACTCTAATAATAGCATGAAAATATCTCCGGGTTATTTTATTAGGGTCTAAGCAACACAAAAGCCCCACACCTCTATATAACTAAGATAAACCTGAAATTCTATCTCAAAGCCTCCCGTAGAAAACCATTTCTTCTCTGAAGCTTCCCGAGGGCTCCTTCTTAAGTACAAGTTTGCCCGAACATCATAACTTGAGAATAAATATTTTCCAAGCAGCTTTTGGTGTCTGGCCTAGCTGACTTGTCCAAACCTGAAAAAGAAATAATAATTTTGCAAAAAAACCCAAAAAACCTTCATGGACATTTTTCAATTTGGTGTGAATGCTTTTGGTTTTATGTAATAGATAGCAACTCACATGTTTAAATATCCTGATACAGACTGGTATGGGCAGTTGGATGCCTTTTAATTATTCAGCATCAACCTCCTAGAGGCTGATAAAACTGAAATTCAGTGCTGACCTGAAACTATGATACTGAAATTGAGAAATAATTCTGCGATGCTGCTGTCTTACTGTCGCTGTTAAATTTCTTTCCAAAAAAGAAAGGTGTAATTCTCAAACCCTGCTGACTGGAGATTTAGGATTGCCTTGCAAAACCAGATCTGGAGCCCATATGGCCCAAATCCCCCTGAATTGATTACTTTGGTGTCTCTGAAGGTTTTAGTACTAATTTAATTGACTGCTGTGTGTAACCCCAGGAAAGGAGACGAGAAGTCCATTTAAATCCTCAATGTTAAATAAAACTTGCCAGCAAATTACTGGTAGCTAAAGAGTTTGTGCAGTGCTGGGGTCATCAGCAAAGACTTCATTCAAATCAATTGCACCCCATTTTTTTTTTGCAGAAATGAGAACTTTGCAGCTTTCCCAAGCCAGTTATCATGTTTGGCCATAGGACGCTCATGCTGGTCTTTTTTTTTATGTTTTACTTCGAAAGAGTGTTTTGCAGCAGTCAAATATGTAATGCATTCATATGTGCCTGTTCTTGTTTCACTTAATCAATGCCATCGATTTCCCTTTAAATGCAGATTGCACAGTTCAGCTTTAATTGTGGATCTGGTTGCAAGGGCTGCTTCTTGGAGGAAGTTGTTTTATTTTTCTCCTATTAAATTATCTACTGATGAACAGTAGATGGTTGGGGCTGGATCGTCCTTTCTAGTATTTTCTTTCTTAATATCAGGGACTGTAGTCTCTGATGCTGTGAGGGAAAAAGTGCACAGTGGTAGTCCATGGAAGGAGGCATCCAGCATTTTCATAGGTTAAATATTTTACTGTGTCTTAATAAAGGACTTGAAGAGAAGGTGAAGCTAGCATGGCCTGGGGAGTATTTTTTAAAGTGTATGACCACACTTGAAATTTATATATACAACAATCTGTTTAAAAGAGGGGACATCCTGAGTCCATTTATATTTTCACACAGTTTCAGCTCATTCCTAAAGATCCCCTTGCCTCTCAAGGCCTTTTCTGGTACCTTGTATTGCTTTATTTGGATCCTTTTTGTTCATATTTGCTGATTCATTGATCTAAAGTCAGACTCAAGAGAGTTTCAACTGACTGGAAAGCTTGCTAACTGTGCTGCCTCAGTTGTGTCTTCATCGCTGTTGCTTATTTTTCCATTGAGGGTTGTCTGGGTTACTTTTCTCTCATTGCTGGGACAAAATACCTAACACCCAACATTAAGGAAGAAAAGGTTTATTTTGCTCACAGTTTGTGGAGGTTTCACTCCATACCTGGCTGGCTCCAAGGCAAAGTGGCACATGGCAAAGGGTAACAGCTCATGGCAGCAGAACACAGCAAAAAGAGCAAGAGCAAAAGGGAGGAGCAGCGGCAAGCACCTCTTTCCTCGCCCTTACATTGTATGCAAACCACCTGCCCTAGGGCGGGTGTAGCACTCAACCCATAACCCCAGCACTGGACCATGAATCAATCATAAACTCTAGAATCCTGCCTCTGGCTACAAGAGGCTTTGGGCAAACATCCAGACACAAACCATAACATTAAGTAATAGCAATTATCTCCTGGGACCTCGGCAGGATGAGCTGCAGTGAAGCACACCAAGGGCTGAGGATAATGCCACGTGGTGGGGACACAGCAACAGCAGCCATTATCATCAGCCATTGTGGAGAGGAGAGAAGAGAAGAGACTCAGTTGTGGGCTTCATATTGTCTACTCTTCTGTGATGGTTGCAATTCTATTGTGGTTGATGGAATTAATGGCTATTAGGGACCTGGTAGCTCCTGTGCTTCAGGGTTTATACATACCTCCTCATGTTAATGCCACAGGGAAAAATAATTATTATTATCTCACTTTAAAGATAAAGAAATGGAGTTCTTAATGGTGAAACTGCCCAAAATCTTTTAACTGATGAGGAAGAAGAAAGCTAGATCATCCCCCAAACCCATACTTTGACAGTGCTCAGGAATCCAGGGTCTTGAGCACAGCAGGCAAGTCCATACTAAGCTACACTCCCAGACCTTTTAGGTTTTTATTTTGAGGCAAGGTCTTGATAAGTTGTCCACACTGAGCTTACACGTGGGATCCCCAAGCCACAGCTTCTTCAGTAGCTGAGACTACAAATGTGTTCCACCAAGCTCAAGGTATTCTCTTGATGCTTGGCTATGATATGCCCAATTTTTTTTTCCTGCACTTCCAATCTTCCATGAGAGCATGACTGGCTCTGGGTCTCAGTTGTCAATCAAATGAGCTATCTAGAGACATAATACTTTGTTCCCTGGATCCTTTGTGTTTCACTTCTAAGGAAGATCTGGAGTCACAAGATTTTTGCAGGTCCTGGACAAGTATTGTTCATTCACTGACTTAGGTAGAGGGAGCTGTGTGTGTGTGTGTGTGTGGGAGGGGTGACAGGTGTCCAGGGATGAAACTGATTGAATGAAGCCACATGTGTTATCTACTGTACTTTCCTGCTCTGTGCTATGGGTTTCCCTCTGGGTGGTGTCTTATATCTCTTGTGACTCTTTGTCTTTATCTTATTTCTTCATCTCTCATTCTAAAACTTACTTTCAGAGAAGGATTGAATCTTTCTCCCCACCCAGAGTCTGCTGCTCTCTCTCCATATCACTCCCTTTCCTAGTTTTTCCTTTCTATACATTTGGGGAATTTTACTTTGCATCACACTCTTTTCTAGGTATTAAGGTTGCAGCTCTGCATGAACCATTTCTTCCTGCACTTGACCCCTTTGGTGTCTCAATGTCCCAAGGTCTATTCTGGGCTCTGGAGAATGTGGCTGTTGGTGAGTCAGCCTGGCTCTTCTTAGCTTCTGTGATCCAGGGAGGCTGCAGGCCACATATACACAGACAACAGAAAGGCTCAAGTAGAGGGACAATCAGTGGGCCAAAGAAAAATGAGGACATGTTTGAGGTCAGGAACGAGTGAGTGGTTCTCTTTTAGAAGGCCCAGGAAGGAAAGGTCCCATTAAAGAAAGGGCATTTTAGCAGGGTCTTATCTGTCATGGGACTCTGTGACACTGCAGGTGGAGAGAGCAGCTAGTACAAAATCCCAAGGTAGGCATGAGCTTGCTGCTTTGAAAAGTAACAAGAAGACAGTGTGGTCACCTGTGCATCGTGCATTCTCTGCTAATGTTGGAGAAGAGAAGCGGCACAGACAGCCACAAACAAATGGCATAGCTGTGTCCCATAGGCATCTATTTAAAACACAGACAGTGGGCTCGCTTCGGTCAGCGTCCATTCCTAACATTCCAGTAGAACATTAAAGTATGATAATTAGACTGGTCTGAAATGAACAAAAGTGGAGAACAAAAGATTTATATTTTCTCTTCCTCCTCTTGCTTTTCCTCTTCTTCCCCTTTGATTTATTCTTTGCGTTTAACTTGTGCCAAAGATGCATTAGTAAGCAAAATCTTGAAATCTCTCAATTCTGGATTAAATAATAATCTTCAGCAGGGCGGACTTAAAAACAGTATCAAGAAGTTGGAGGCATCTTGGTCTCCTTTCTCTTTGGCTCTGATTTCTTGGCCTCCGGTACTCTTGGATTTGTCCCCTTTTGAGCAGTTGAGTGTATGGAGAGTGGCTTTATGTTTTTCTATTTAGGAGGGACTTAGGAACAAGTGGCTTCAGAAGGGATTATTTTGAAGTCAACATTCACTTAGCAAGCACCTCATCTGTAAATTTGAGGAGGTTTCTAAGGGTTACAGGAGAAGCCCGCACAAACCAGATTCCAGCTGATAAAAGAGCAGTGACAGTATTGCATGTGTCATGGACTAGCAAGGAACACATTCCTTCTTGTAAGTTCACTTGTCACCCTTCTATGGATGCTGTTGAGGGCATAAGACTCCTGGAGCAGGGGCAAAGAAGAGCTTATTACTCAGCCATTGCAGTAACTGGAATATACACACTTGTATGGCTACTTGAGATTTAGTATGTACAGGGCAAAACAGAGAAGGCCAGGTCATAGCTGCAAGTGAAGCAGTGAATTGGGTTGTCAGTTGTATCACAGAGTTAAATCTTGAGATTAGGGAACTCAAGCCTTTTATAATGGACAATATCTGTGCTTTGCACCAGTCTAAGGCAGTATCTTTATTATTTTGGACAGTAATTAGGCCTGAACTTTGCTCCAGAAGGATATACATTTCTATGTTTACAGGCCATTTGTTATATAAAGTCTTAGAAAGGACTTTGTGCAACAAAAGCATCCAGCACCTTTTTTCACAAGACAGGAAGTACAGAAGATTTATGGAGAATGGTGTCCCCATGGTAGGCTCCATATTTTGCATTTTAATTAGTTTCAAAACAGGAAGCCAAAAGAACCAAGCAGTAGTGGTGAGATTTGCAGCAGCTTTGAGTAAGCAGGTGTGGTTCAAAACAAGATCAGTCCTGCAGCCCTCTCATGAGCTCCTGTTTCTGTTCATTTTGTGTCAACTGATGACTAGGTTTGGAATCGCTATCTGCTGTAGAGTTATTTTTATTGTGTGAAGGGCTCTTTTCACACACCCCAAGCTTGGAGAGAGACCTTTGCTGTAAACACACTTGATAAATGATACCCAAACATGCCAAAGAGTTCCACCTAGAATGAATCACTTTTGAAGAATGCCTCTCTAAGATGTTTCAAGAAAATAGCCTTTCCTTCCTGACTTGTGTGCTAAACTATTACCGTTATCATGAGTTATTGTACTCTGTGGCTGGACATAGGGCACTTGTGTATTGTGTGGTCACCATGAGTTCTACAGCTCTAGTGATTTGATCTGTAGTCTTTCATCGTGAGATACTAACAAGTCATGATCTCTAGTGGAGTGGAAAAGATGAAATTCACTGAATTCATCATTTTTTCTTCCCTTTTGGAAAGAAAGTCATTTCTATGGTTTGTATCTAGGTATTCCTTTGAAGTTTCATGTGCTCATAGGTACGGCTTTTGGGAGGTGGATGGATCACGGTTATGTGATACTGAGATTAAGGTTGTGTGATAGCTAGATTGGTTTAGCATAGGGTGTGTTCTCTGTGTGGATAACAGAAGTCCCACCCTGAGTGTGGGTGGTAACAATCAATAGGTTTATAGCCTGGATGGAATATAAAGTGATACAAGGAGGAGGCCGCTTCTTGCTGCTTTGCTGTCTCCTGCCTGCCCTGCCGTGGACTGTTTCTTCGCTGGGATGCTGCTTTACCACACCACCCTGCCTTGGAGCCAGCCAATTATGGACTGAAACGTCTACAGACTGTGAACTAAAATAAACCTTTCCTCCTTTAACTTGTGAGTGTCCAGTATTTTGTCTCAGCAATGCGAAAAGTAACTAAGACAGTGAGATTCCTTTTACATCAAGAGTTATTGTTTTGAAGTTTTAAGATGTTCTTGGGTTTCAGTTGATCTTTGAAAACATAAAATGAACTATGTTATTTTTACATCTTGGATGCATATGCCAAAAATAAGTACATTTTCAAGATGCTCAATAAATGGTTAATACAGTGGATGGGTTCATTCTTGGCAGGAACCAAAAATTCATTAAGTTCCTGCCAAATGTAAGCCAACATAAATCATGGCTGAAATATAGCTTTGAATAAGGTGAAGCATCTCCCAAGGGCGGAAGAGCCACAAGAGACAACTGACATATACAGGTGATATATGTTAGGAGAGTGATTCTTCGGCTCAATCAGTGATCCAACAAGCATAAATTATGTACCTACTATGTGCAAGACATTTTGGTGCTGGAGATTCTCTATTGAGTTGGAGAACAATGGCTCCTGTTTCCTTCAAACCCAGAGTTCAGTGGAAAGAAACAGGTTGGGAGGAGGTGGCAGAAGTTATTTTAGCTAAGGGAACTTTTTCTGAGAGAGTGGCAAATGGACTAGAAAATGTGAACTTTTGCAGAGGAACTGAACATGAAAAGTCTCTGGGACTTGGGATAATCTTGGATTGTTAGAATAACAGGAATAAGAGCAGCATTGCTTGAGCAGAATGAATGAGGGAAAGTGAAATGAAACACAGTGGTGAAGGTTGGCTGGAGCAGTCCTGAGGGCATTAGATCCAGGCTGGGGCTGAGAATGGGGACAGGGAGAACCACTGTGGGGAAACGTGTTTAACTGGACTAGGAGTTGGTATGTAGTGTTAACTTCGTCAGGTTTGGAATCATGTTATAGTGTTTAAATCCACAGCAGAGGTCACGTATGGCCTATTAGATACCCATTCTCTATTTTTTTCTTGCTGTAAGAACTAAATTTTGCTTACACATGGTACTTGAGCTACAATTTATATTTCCCAGATTCCTTTGTTGCTGTAATTCTGCCAGTAAATGAGCTGTAAGTGGAAGCACTGTGAGGACCTCTGACAATTCTCCCTTATGGATCACATATGGGAACACTATCTTCCCCACTTTCTGTTCCTTGAAGTACAGCTGTGATGGCCTGGTCCAGCAGCTCTCGTAGATTATGAGGTAAACTAGATAATGGAAGTGATATAACTGGATGACGAAGTGGAAAGGAAACAAGAGCTGAAGCCCTGAAAACTGGAACAGTCTTAATTAAAGCTACTGCCAGCTACTCTTGAACAGCTCTATATAGCTCAATTGTCACTATTTGGGATTTTGGGGCTAAATTCAATCTTTATGCGAATACCACCTCTGTATTTCCCTTGTCTTAGAGCCTTGGTAAGTTTCAGTCTTTTTCTGTAAATCAAAGGAGATAAGAGCACCCACTGCACATGATTTTTATAAAAATTAAATGTGTTAGCCTGCTGCAAAGACAGCTGCATGCCCATGTTTATCACAGGGCCATCCACAGTAGCTAAGCCAAGGAAACAGCCTAGTGCCCGCTGACAGATGAACAAGTGAAGAAACTGGTGTATAAACACCGCAGTATAGGACTCATCCTTAAAGATGAGTGAAATCAGGTCACTCAGGGAAGCAGGACTAGATGTCATGCTGTTAAGTGAAATAAACCAGAAGTAAAAAGTCAAACGACACACGTTTTCTCTCATATGTGGAATCTAGAAAAAGAAGCAACAACGTATGAGTAGAAGGGAGATTGTGAGAGAAGAAGAAGGGGGTCTGGGAGGGCGAGAGAAAGTGATAAGGGGGTGGCAGTGAAGAGAATCTGAGGGTATGTGCATGTGTTGTTATGCCAGCAGTGTATAGCTAATGTGCACTAATAAAAACATAAATAGAATGTGTCAATAGGTAAAGGATTTAGGACATTCCACACACTGAGATGCTAGCTTATTTAATTAAGCTTTAGGAAAACCTGGTTCCTGTGCAGAAATGGGCTAGAAGAGAGGAGTGTGGGGCGGGGTGCAGAGCTGGAAGCTCAAGGTGGTGGACCAGAGTTGTAGGTTGCAATTTGAGAAGAGCAAAAGATCAGAGGGGAGAAAGTTAGTGAAAAAGTGACTGTAGATTTCCATCCTGGTGTGAATCTTGATGCAGGTGGGCCAAGGAGGGTGAGGTGGGGCCTTGGGGGCTGGTTTGAACCATCTCAGCAGGCTCCGGGGCTTAGGGATTGTCCTTCTTTATCTGGTCCAGGATCTGGGGTGATAAAGGCCTGGAGTGTGGGAACCTGATGAGGGAGGGTCTTTGGCGGATTGGTTTGTATTTCGAAAGGTTGTCTCATGGGACACTCCCAGGGGGAGGAGTTTGGATGGCCCATGAAGGAGGCAGGGGCCAAAGCAAGGTATTCTGCATACTTGGTCACAAAAAATGACACATGACAAATGCTTACTACCATTCCGTTCTATTCATGATAAGGAAGTCTATTTTTCTTTTCACTTGTAGTAGTATTACTTTGTAAATTTGATTTATTTAGGTAAAAAAATAGACTCTTGATTTACAGAGAGGTGAGAAGCAGTTATCAACCACATTGCTAAGGACAGATATTTAGTGGTGCTGAGATGCCATAAGAATCATAGAGGTAGAACCAGATGTCCAAAGTCGGGGCTGAGCTAGATTGCTTCCAGCCCAGATATTTCCAGACCCTCTGATTCTTTGCACTCACAGCTATTTGTTTAGAAAGACTTAGGCGTCATGAGTCTCAGGATTCTATATCTATAATTCAGCACTTCAGTAAGAACTGAGAGCAGACAATCCACAAGCTTCTGAGGTTTCAGCTAAGTGCTGCAGTGCTTGTGTGTTTTAGGTGAGTTTTTCAGTCAGTGCTATTTTAACAAATACCAAGCATTCTATTTAGACTCACTCTTATATCTCCAATAACCTACTGGGCATCTTCACCTGTATATCCTGCTGTTACTTTAAATTTAGCAGGTGGAGAAACAGATTAATCATGATGCACCCCCACCAAACCTGTATCTCCTCCTGATTTCGCTGACATCACTCTCAGCCTGCCAAGTCTGCAAGCTTGGAGAATTCTGATTCACTCATCTTTAGCATCTCCTAAATGAATCCAGTCATGCTTCTTATTGAATCCTGCCCCCCAGGATTTCTCGTATCTTCCCTTCCCTTCCCAGTTACCATCCTATTATAGGCTCTCAGCTGCTCCTGTCATTTAGCTGGGCCTCCCACCCTCCACCCCATTCCAATGTGCATCTTCAGTCCGCTTACACCTGACTCTCGTCTTTTCCCTGTCAGTAGTGCCGAAGGGTGGCTGGGGAGAAATTCAGCCTCTGCTCCTTTCCAACACCCTCAGTACCCTGAAGAAGCCAATGATCTGAGTCGGAGCAGAGTACTCACCACACAAACAAGGCTCAGGTCTAGTTGTCTTAAGCAGCCTTCCAAAAAGCTCTCACCCTCCCTGTTTTTCTACATGGAAAGTTTGGAGTCAGCTTGGCCCTTGATTGTCCTTTGAGCAAACCAAACTTAAAGCTTTGCCTTCTACCCAGCTGTTCACCCTCTTTTCATTTGGAGTGGCCTTGTATTTCTTAAGGTTTGTTCTTTTTTGTTTTGTGAATGGATCTGAACAACAGACACCGTTATAGTTTGTGTTCAGATATCCTCCCAAAGCCTCATGAAGTCATGGGGTGGCTTTCTATGGTTTGTAATGATTCATGGTCCAGTGCTGGGATTATGGGTGTGAGTGCTACTCCTGCCCTGGGGCAGGCAGCCTGCATATAATATAAAGGAGGGAAAGAGGCTTGCTTTCTCTGCTCGTTCTTTTTTGCTCTTGCTGCTTTTGCTGTCTTCCATCACCATGAATGGTTGCTTCTCTGCCACACCACCCTCCCTGCCTTGGAGCCAGCTGAGTACAGACTGAAACCTCCACAAACTGTGAGCTAAATAAACTTTTCCTTCCTTAATTTTGGGCATTGGGTATTTTGTCTCAGCAAGAAGAGAAAAGTGACCAACACACACACACACACACACACACACACACACACACAGAGCAGGTACTCTACCCCACCCCAACTCTTCTGCTTTTTGGTCTGAGTCCTTAATCATATGGTGGTCTAGTCTAAAAGAACAGAACTATGAACTTAAAAGAGGCAGAGAACTTTTAAGACTTGCTCCCTCCCCTTGTTTCTGGAGAGTATTTTTAAGGTGAAAAAATCAAGTGGCTAAATATTTGCATTTCGTCTTTATTTCCCTTCCATTCCTTCCTAGTTCATTTGCATTAGGGTACATCTGTTAAGCAAGCAGGCCCAAGGCCTTGGACCAGTTACAGCCCTTGGTAAACAAGGTGGGAAAGGCGGAGAACATCTGTTTGCCTCTAGCTGCTAAGATTTCTGAGGTTTGGTATGGAGCACCAGCTGTCTTGCAGTCACAATTTGTCACTACTATGGAAAGAGTCTAATGATCTAAAATTGACTAGCTCTAGTAAGGATGAGATGCAAAAAGAGAATTCTTTGGACAAAGGGCAGACAGAGTTGGTAGCGGCAGCCTGTCTCTTAGAAAAAACATTCCTTTCCTCTCTTCCACCTAAAAATGATACACATGAATCAGGGACTGAACTGGGGAGGATAGGTACATGGAGGCATGGCCTTGGGAGTTTGGGGTCTAAAAAGCTATCAGTGATTCTATTCCCCCACTCCAATTCTTTATTTTATTTTATTTATTTTATTTTTTTTTTTTGTGGTACTGGGGATCAAACTCAGGACCCTGCGCTTGCTAGGCAAGCGCTTATTCCACTGAGCTATATCCCCAGCCCCTCCGCTCCAATTCTGAGTTGACAGGAGATTGGCACTACTTCTCAGTATAAAGGACACTAGGCAGGTAATAAATTGTTCTGCTGTTTGACAGGTAAGTAGGCTCTTTATTTCTTACTTTGCATCAGGACCATAAAAAGGCATAAACCTGGGTGATTTTGAGTAATTTTGACTAATTCTGATCTGTCTTCATTTGGTATTGCTCTAGCCTCCTTCATGAACCCACTTCTGAATATTCAAAAGCTCATCATTTCTGCAATTTCACTCCTTTTGTTTACATAAATAAACCATTTGTTTGACCAACTCTTTCAGAAGGTCAACTCAACATAATGACAGTCTACTCAGACATACTGGGTTGTTATTAGTTTGATCTTTTCACTGTGCAGAGTTTTGTATCTTCTTTAAGGGAAAAAGGTTATAGCATTCAGTATAATGCTTTTTACTAAGTATTCCCCACTCCCTATCAAAGTGTGGGGCACACAGCACAGAAATCAATAAATATGTTTCTGATCCATTTAGTTTACAAATAATTTTTTTGTGTCTCAACCGTGTGTCAAATATTGAGGTTGGCAGTGGACCTGGAGCCAAAACAAGACAGAAACGATCCATGCTGTCATGAAGAGCAGTGTAGCAAGCAAGTCAGCTCATGGATAGTGTCATAAACATTCGATGTTTGTGCTTTCAAGGGAGGAAGTGCTTCTAGTTCAGAGGCTGTGTGTATGGGTCAGCTTGATGCATAATACCCAACATCCACAACTCAAAGAGTTGAATCTGCTTGTGGTTTCACATGGTCAGCAGGCTCCAAGGCAAAGACATGATGGCTGAAGGACATGGGGAGCAAAGCTGCTCAGATCATGGCTGCAGGGAAACAGAGGAGGGGTGGAATGTCAGAGCTAAGCGGTGAGTGGCCAGCTGTAGACCATCGTGGTTGCTTTCACATTGCAGGAGCACAGTACCCAACACCTACAACTTAAAGGAGATCATGTTCATTTTGACTCACATTCTGAGCTCATAGTTGGGCAGCTTCCAGGAAGGAAGGCATGGAGGAAGGCTGCTCACATGGTGGCAGCCAAGAAGCAGAGAGCAAAAGGACAAGTCAAGGTGTGTGACTTTCCCTTCTAATTCACACCCTGGTGACTTTTCTCTGCCGACTACATCCTTCCTACCAATCGCAAGATGGCTACATCATTCCAGGGTTTAATCACCTTCCAAAACACTCACTTACGAGCACATGAGGCTCTTGGGGGCCATCTAGATATAAACCATAATGTAAGCCCCAAGGCCATGCTTCCATGGTGCACTCAGACACACCTAGGAGTGTGCCCACCAGTCCTGGGGACGGAGTTCACACTAATGGCCACAGAATGAAGAAGGAAGGCACTGGTAGGGGGCGACTGAGGCTAAGACTTGCTAAGGGTGTGAGAAGGAGCCAGAGTTGTGCAAACCAGGGGAAAAGACATGTAGTAGGAACAAGTGGTTTCCTAGGCCACCACAGAAGGTTCATGTGGTTAAATTCGGCAAGCGGAGCAAGAGAAGCAAATAGATAAGTTTGGGGAGTTACCTGGTCCACATTTGGGCAAGTCTTGTGGACTACAAGGAGGGGACTTTAATCTAGGTATAATGGCAAGTCACTCAAAGGGACCAGCAACCGCAAACAATAAGAGGGCAGGGCTGGCGATACAGCTCAGCGGCACGGTGTCTGCCTGGCAATCACAAGGCCCTGAGTTCCACTTCCAGTATGAAAAAAAAAGTAAGGGAGCAAAAACGAAATGAGGAAACGGAGAGGAAGGGACTGCTGTAGAATAGGTAAGAAGTGATGGTAGCTCGTATCAGTGTGGGGCAAGTGCAGATGGGATTGAGAGAAACTTTGAAGGTGAAACCCGTGCATGTGGAGAAGGAAAAGGGATACTAGGAATGCAAGAATGGCCAACACTGCTGCTGCTTGGGTGTAAATGTCACTCACTGAGATGAAGGGAATGGGCAGAGCAAAACCATGGGCTTCATCTGGACGTGTTAACACTGTGAGATGTACAGGGGAGTAGAGATGTTGTCAGGCAGTCAATTATATGCATCCAGGACTCAGACAAATAATCTAAGACTAAAAAAATAAACTCGGGTGTCGTTTAAATGGTGGTCTCTAAATCCATGCAAATGGGTAAAGTCAGCAAGGGGGATGGAATAAATTTCTGCTTTGGACCCATGTAAGTGGGTTTGAAGCCAGTCTTGTAGATGCAAACTAACCCATGTGCTACAAGGCTCCAGAAAAAGGGCTTGGGAAGTTGATGCCTCATATAAGTCATATGAGCACAGATTAATAGGCAACCATGTGGGGCAGAGTTAGTTAAGAGCATGGAGAGATAGGACTGTCCATGTGGTGCGAGTCTAGAAGAACTGTATTTTGCATGCAATGCTGTCTCATACAGGATGGTTCCACCATGAAGGTCACACTTGAAGGATTTTATGCAGACTATGGATTTAAACTGGGTTAAGGTATTAGATATAAAACAACAGAATTCATCAGCATCATTGTGAAACGTTTCTTTGAAGAGAAAAGAAAGTTGATGATAATTTCTCAACAATATGCAACAATTGTGCCAAACCTGTTTTTCATGTGGCAAGATCACTCAATGGAATATGGATATTTTGGGAACAGATAATTGTACTATATATGTGGGACACAACCAGTTAAAAGCAAAAAAAAAATTAAAATAAGCAAAAAAAATTCAGTCAATCAGCTTGTTTATCAGCCTTTCTTTTATATTTTGGAAAGCAGCTGAAGGTTTTCCTTTCCTATTTGGTCTGTTTATTCTAATATTGTGTAGAACGAGAAGGTGACTTTTAGCTTAAGGCAGTCTGAGGTTACTTCCAGTTGTCTCGAGGGTTTCCTTAGTGCTAAGTTTTAATTGCAAGAGTAATTCATGACCAAATTTTCATTTTTAAAATTAACGTAACAGATACAGCCGGCTTCCTCTTTGACTGCCACACTCAATTCAGTACTTGTACCATAGGTTCTGAGTGTGTCTTCACAAGACTTTTAAAGTACATCTGCATGTGCTTTTTGGAAACAGAGAAATGTATATTTTTATATTCTTTTATGCATAGCCTTGTCCCTTTTTAAACTCAAAAATATGTCTTACAGCTCTTGCTGTGTCTGAGTGTATTGAGTTGCATGATGATTCTATTTACATTTCTGGGTAGCATTCTAGATTGTTAAAGAGGTGCTGCCCGATCAGTGGGCCTTTCTATTACTCCTGCTATTTTCCTACTTGGATCATCTCTTTTGTTTCTCTCATGCTCTGTGTGAGCTCTCAGAAGAACTTTCCCACCCATACTTTGTTTTTTCTCAGAGGAGTACGTATCTACTCACAGATTGAGTCTTAAACATTTCTCAGACTCTTCCATCGTGTTGGACTTAGTGCAGCATATGCTCATATGCATCAACTCATTGAATTTTTCAGTAACTCTTTTGGTGGGGCCTGATATGATACTGATGTCTGAGATGAACACAGAGCTTCTACAAGGGAACGCAGTTGTCTCAAGAGGAAATAGGAAGCGAACAGTCCATCAGGTGCACTTAAAACCTGATGACTGTTGTTGATCCTCCATGCTATGTTAATTCTATGTGTGGTCCTATTACAGCCATTCACAGTTATAGAGAAGGACCACTTGGAAGTCATGCTCCTTGGATCCTTGTTGCAGGAGCTTTTGCCCCAGGAGCAGCTTCCTCCTCAGGAAAGTGGGGCTCTGAATAATACTTTGACTACTTGGCACTACTTTGGCACTTGACTCATACTTTATTGCAGGGATCTGACAGGATGACTGAGCTTTGAAACATAAGAAGCAGTGTATATGCATAGCTTTTTCCTGTGATGTGCTGAATGATCAAAGTTCCCGTATTTATGGGGAGGAAGCTCTGTACCCGCGATGACTAAGCACAAACCTGGAGGCTGCGTCTTCTAGATTACCAAGCCTCTGACCCGAAGGCCATTGTCTTCTGTTTCTCTCCCTCCCTTAATCTCTGGAATGCTATTTATTTAAACATCTCTATGCCTTTCTATTCGTTTTTTATTATTATATATTTTTAATACTGGGAATTGAGCTCATGACCTTGTGCTTGCCAGGCAGGGGCTGTGTCACTGAGCTAAATCCCTCGCCCTTCTCTTAGTTTTAAAGAGATTATCTTAATCAGGAACATTTGTGTTATTTTGAACCACATCAGAAACTAGGAAATGGATACCTTTTTCCAAGGACCTTGAATGATTTGAGTAAAGGATGACTTGAGAACAGGGGTGAATATTGGAGTCTTTCCTAGTAAAAGTAGCAATAAAAAAAGCAAAAGCAAATAGTGTTTACTTAGTGCCTTCTCTACTTTGGAAACTGGGCTAAAGCTTTACTTAAAGTACTTAGTTTTTGGATTGCAAGTTCCCAAAAGCCACACTTCAACTGTCACAGCAAAAAAGGTAATTTATTGGCTCTTGGAATAGTTTCAGTGCCTTTGAATTCAGGCATGACTGCATCCAGGAGTCCAAACAGAATCACAAAGATCCAGCCTTATAACTTTTTGTTGTTTTGTTCCATTTCTTCTGCTTAGCCTCCTTCTCAGTCTGCTTCTCCTCCAATGTGGCAGTCATTTGCTGTTAGCTGACACATTACTCTTTTAATAACATAAATCGAGCATCCTTCTTTCTCCAAAATGTAACATAAAATAACTTGAGTTGGCCCTATTGAGCCTGATTGGTGTCACTTGGGTAATGAGTATATCTTGAAACTGATCTCAGTAGCGAGGAGACACATTGCTTTGACTGACCAACCCCAGGTGAGGCTTGCTTGAAACTAGAGATAGAAACCCAGTCCTCATCTATATCCTTGGCCTGAGAGGAAAAAAGGGCAATTTTCTAAGAGAGAATCAGGAGAAGTGAAAGTGACATTTGAGTTAAAGTCTTAGTGAATTTTCAAATTGTTGAGACAAAAATACTCAATATCCAGAAGTTAAGGGAGAAGTTTATTTAGCTCACAGTTTGTAGAAGTTTCAGTCTATAGTCAGCTGGCTGTAAGGTGGGGTGGTGTGGCAGGGGAGCATTGCAGAGGAGAAACAGTTCATGGTGAAGCAGAGTTGGCAGAAGGCAGCAAGCAGCAAGCAAGAGATCCTTTCTGTCCCTTATATTTTACCCAGGCTACACACCCTATGGGTACCCTCATACTCTTAATCCTAGCATTATACCATGAATCAATCCCAGCATCACATATCCTAGATCCAACCACCTGAGAAAAGACCCACCTATGACCACATGAGGCTTTGGAGGGATATCTAGACATAAGAGCTGACAAAGATCTCAGATGTCCCATGCAAGTTAAACATCAAATTCAGTTCTCCTCATAATTACATAAAGCAGTATCACTTTCCCCAATTAGAGGAAGTGGAGGTCTTGAATAGTTAACATGCGTGCTCAAGGCTAGTCATTGCAAGAGATGGGCTTTGAGCTGGAGCTTGATAGATTGTACTCTCTCTCTTTCTGAACCTTTCTATACTCCCATCCAACCACCATGCCTCACCTTCCCGAACACAGGACATGATGTCAATATGGAGAGCCCCAGACTCACCTAACCACGTTAGCATCGCTCCTACCAGTTTACTTTGAACAGCAGTCAGTGATGCGGCAGGGCTGGTCAGCTCACAGTCCCATTAAAGGAAATCTTTACTAAACCAATCTATGGGGGCTGGGCAACCATTGGTCTTTCCATGTCCCATCAAGTGGCCTTGCACTCAAGGGGAAGGTGAAGGGCTTATAAATCACAGCAAAGTTTCCCCTTGACATGTTGCTCACAGCTGGAATATGAACAAAGTGTTATTTACTTTGCTGAGCACCACAATTAGTGAAAATCAAAATGTCTGCAGATGTACTCCTTGTAGTAAATTATTAGGTAATTAACCTTAATGCTCCCTCCTCTGAATCACAAACTCACTTCTGGAGACACTGAGAGTGATCTTCAGCCACTATAATAGGTGGCTGCACTACAGTTTAGTGCTAATTGCAACTTGGAAGACAGTGGAAGGGATTTGGAATGGAAGAAATTCCAAAAACGGGAGGTGGGAAGTGTAACCTGGACAAAACTGACATGAGGAAAGAAGATTTCTTTCAAGCAGTCTCAGACTCTTACTTTTTTTTTTCCCTTCTCTCCTAGCAAGTTTAAGCCTTTATCATGTCATGCTTGGGCTGTTTTAAAATAGAACTTTGAAATAGTCTTTCTCTGTCTTCTCCAATCCATTGTATCAGATTAATCATTTTTCAAGCACAAAATTTATAATGCCACCCAATGCCTAAGCCTTCAGCGGCTCTACCTTGCTTATAACATTTAGGCACCTGAGTTTAGTTCTGATTTTTTGGCAGTGGAGATCTTGAAACGTCACCCTCCCTGAGGCTGGACAGAGTACCTTGAGCTTTCAACGTCTTCCCAGCATGCCTCGCCAGGGTTTCCTGTTTTGGCTTACATGTAGTGCTTTTAGACTAGGAAGCTATAAAAGGCTGATGGCTAAAAGCACAGACTCTGGGGGCCGGGTTGCACGGATTTTAGATCCTACTATGTCAGTTACTGATTCTGTGACTTTGAGCATGCTAGTTGGTCCCCTGGCCATGCAGTTTTCTTATCTATGACATGTGAATGCTAATAGGGGCTGTGGAAAGATGAAGTGACATAATGTACGCAAAGCCTAGGAAAGCTTTCAGTAGAAGGGCCATGGTGTGCACGAATCCAGATGGCATGAAACTGGCATCATTGCTTTGAGGTCACAGACACTCAGGTGAGTCATCACTGAGTCGTGAGGCCTGAGATAGGGCAGCCTGTGATGAGTGTGACGTCACTCACTGGGGTGTGGCATGCTAGGTCTGGTGATTCTGAAGCCTCACCTGATGCCCTGCACTTGAGCTGCGCTTCTTTGTGTCACCAGTCACCCTAGGGAGGACAGCTCTGCCTGGAGAGGAACCTGCCTTATGCTATCACACATCTATGCTTCTGGATGTTTTAAAAAACAAAAATCAGAACATGATAGAGACCCCTATGAAGCAGCCCTGAGTGGACTTAAATTAGCCAATTGACTTTCCACATTTCTGTCTGGAGATGGATGGTAGAGACATAGTAAGTGAACCTCTGTGAGTCATGAATCTCTGCTAAAACCTGTAATGGCAGATGAAGCTCCAAAGCCTCAAAGGATAAGAGAAGATCACAGCCAAGGACACCTGGATCCAATCTCAACTAGATAAAATTATAGCCTCAGGCGTCTCACTCCTGGATGGATTAATTTAATATTTATTAAGGATTAATTTAATACTTTACTTGGAGAAGACCTTGAGTAGTCCCCTCCCTTCCTCCAATAACCAAATAAATGCTGACCACCCAGAAAAAGCCTTGATCTTAGCCCTAAGAGAATCTTGAATTCTGTGAGAGGGCTTTGGTCCTCCTGAAGCCTTGAAATCATTCCATTTGCCTTTTTATTTAGCTGTCACCATGCACTTGTTTGGGAGATTGCAGACCTGATCAGCTCACAATAACTGAGGGATATTATTAACCCGATAAAGACAGAGTTGAGCTTGGTGATACCTGCCTATAATTTCAGCACTGTAGGAAGCTGAGGCAAGAGGATCACATGTTCAATCTTGTGTGAACAATTTAGCAACTCAGAAAGACCTTGTCTCAAAAAAAAAAAAAAAAACACTGTGTACTCAGTGAGAAGGCCCTGGGTTCACCTCCACTACTGAAAAATAAATCAAAACAGAAAAATTGTTGGAGTCAAGAGGACTCATTAAACATGAGGTTGAATGTTGGTCACAGAGTTTATACAAGTGTGGATCCTAGTTTGTTCCTACCCTTACTTACAAATCCAGCAATAAAACTAATTATAAACCTAATTAAGAAGATATTTGCATGGTATACCCGTAATCAGAGTAAGACTGGAATGTGGATACTAGAAAAATGGAATCAGATCCACATATGGTAGAGATTACTTGTGATGGGCCATGACTTTTCCTCAGGGTTTTCAAACCTGTATGGTCTTTCATCATCTTCACCAAGAACTGCCTTTTTTTTGTTTGTTTGCTTTCACAGTGATAAGGTTTGCATATCTGCAGTTATATGCTGCAGACACCGTGCATAGTGCCACATTGTAAAGTTGTGCACTGTTGTTTATTTTTACCCTTGCAACTCCTTCGTGCTGTGCATCTGAGAGTATGCGTCTTTGCTCTCCTGTATGAGTATCTTTCTAGGGTAAATATCAAGTTGTGACTTTACTGGAATGTAGAAACTAAAGTTTTAATGTTAGCAGCACTGTCAAAACACCCTCCAGTCTTGCAAGCATCTTGAGGCCCTCAGAGCCCCCTGTACTTTGGGTTTCTTATAATTTCTTCTGCCAATCTGTTGGGTCTTATTTGTATCTTGGTCTTGAATGGTGGTCCAGTAATGGTGGTTAAAGTGATTTAGCTTCTTATGTGAAATATTTAAACTCTTCCAAGTAGAATGGATTCATGCATTATTTATGAGATCTAGGTTTCTTTTAAAAAATACTCTTCAAAATGATTCTGTGCAATTGTTGTTGGATGTTGATTCTCATGGTATGAAGGTGAGTGACTGTCAGAGCTGTTCATATCAAGACATGTAGAGACAGAAGCCAAGGGTAGGCCAAGGGCAGACACCAAAGTGTCTTCAGCCTGATGCCAAAACGAAGGGCACAGACTGTAACTGGAGTCAGGGTCCTGCTGGGATGAGCTACTGAGTCAATAGCAGAAAAGGTGCCAAATGGGAGAATCTTAGTGAGGAAATAAAAGTCTGGGAAAAAATGACCATATCACAACCCCAGGGTCTACTAGAAGAGGCCGGCAGGAGCTGGAAAAGGGGCTCAAGATAACCTTGTGTGCCTGCTGCTCTCTGATGCAGTGCGGAGAAGAGAGTTGGAGATGCACCTTTCAAAGTCTGAAATCTTTGTCCTGGGGTGTGCCCTCATCAGCTTTGAAATTACAGATGTTGATAATTGAGCAGAAAATATTATTGATGCCTTAATAGTATTTCAGTCTTTTTATTCCCTCTATAGAAATAAAAATAATTTGTAATTAGAGATGTATGTCTTCTTTTCTAAGCCTCATGTCTAGTGCAGGTGTTTGCAAACTTTTCCATGAAAGTCTGGAAGATTAACATTTTGGGCATTGTGGCTAGTCCCTAACTCAAATACTGAACTCTAATATTGTCTTGGAAAAGTACTGGTAAGTAGTATATACTTGACTGGGCCTGGCTGTTACAGTGAAGCTTTGTTTAAACAATGAGAGATGGTAAGATGGATTTAAACCATGGGCTGTGCTTTGTGGGACCCTGGACTAACTTTTTAAATAAAGATAATAATAGCATTTATATCCATTTTTTAAAACTTGAGGCATGAATAAGAACAAGTAGATAAAATGGTTGTTTCAGTACTTGGCATATAGTTTTTCTACTTTATTATTTTAAATATTTAACATATGCAATATTTATTTTTGTTAGATTCACTCTAATTGTCCTTTATAAATATTGTTAATATAGCATTATGCTCCTGACAGTGGTTATTGGGTCTGGTTCTTTGTCACGAACTCAAAGTGTGTCTCATTCTTGGCATTTTGAGCACATAGAATTTTCCTTCCTGAGAGGCTTAAGTGATTTTACTAAAGACTGAGTATGTCTCTTAATGCAAACCAATGGTTCTCTTTGATAAAAGCACTAAGGAAGATCCAAATTTGCTAATTGTTCTTGGTTGAGGACATTGCCTGGCATCTGATCTTTAGACAATAAATGGGCTTCAAATTCAATTGGGGAGCTGTGTGATCGCAAGGAAGCATAATGAAGACAGCACTTGTCCAGAAGCCCCTGAGGTTAGGGTGTCCTAGTGCTGATTAAAAGCCATTTTACTGAGTGTTCTTCTTCAAAGTGAATGAACATTCTGATGAGTAGTGCCATTTGATCTGAACTATTTTCTTCAAGTGGTAGTTTGATTTGCTGTTTTGGTAAGTCTGACGAAGTGTGTTTGAACATTAGCAGAGATTGAGTAGGCATTCTGACTTGTTTGTACAATCTTCCCCAAATTGCAGGAATTATCCTCTCATCAATCCCACTGTTGCTGTTTAGGCTAAGGCTTGTGGTGGGTGCATTATATTAGGACAAAACTGGGAACAAATGAACAGATTAATTAGTTGTCACAATTAAATCTCTCCCAGAGGCATCTTACATCAAATCAAGATGCAGGATAAGTAGTTAAAGGGGACTGGTACCATGCTTTTGATTAATTACATTTGAAATTATTGTGACAAATCTATATTTTCAATGTTTTGTGTTGGAGAATGTGGCAAAATGTCATCTGATTGACTGTGATGCAGCGGGGCTCAGAGTCACACAAAAGGGTGTACAGTATTTGTTGCTTCATGGCAGAGATACTTTCTGTATCACATCCTCATCACTGGAACAAAATACCTGATACCCACAAATTAAAGGAGGAAACATTTAATTTTAATTTGTATTTTTTTGACTCACAGTTTGTAGAGGCTCCAGTGCACAGTTGGGTGGCTCCATGGGAGGGCAGCATGGCAAAGAGAAGTGGGAGAGGAAAAGTGGCTTCCCTTGTGGTGATCCGGAAGTAGAATGGTGACCAGGAAGTAGAATAGTGATTAGGAATCTATAGATTTGGCTGAAGGATGAGAGGACTCAGGCTACAATGAGGAGCAGCTGAGCAGAGCTGAAGACTGCTTTACTCACAATGCAGCGAAGAAGGAAGAGAGAGTGGGGAGAAAGTCCAGACTCTCTGAGTTGGCTGTTCAGCTGGGCACCTTTTTCTGCTCCTCCTAGGAGCATTAGCTCAATTTCCCATTGGAATCTCACCCCCCTCATAGTAATGCACAACTCCAACCTAGCTCCAGGGAAAGTGTTAACTCTTTGCCAATCAGAGCGAAGCATCTTCCCGGTTACCAAGGGAGTGACTCAAGGAAGGTAACTTACTCTGTCTGTGCCAGTGAGATTTAAACCTGAGATTTTTGCTGTAGCTTTCAGAAAAAAGCACTCATCCTCCATTGAGCTTCCTGAGCTTTGCTTGTGGACACAGGTCTGGCTGGTACTTTTGGTAGCTCTTTTCTACCATGTGGGGAGTCCCTGCCTGAGAAAAAGTTTCCACTGAGTGAAACAGGAATGGAGGCTGCAGAGAACCTGAAGTTAAACCATAATGATACTATTTCAGGCTCTAGATTCAGCCAGACCTGAAAGGTGCAATTATATAGGACCCCTTTTTTAAAAAAAAATTATGAACCAATGAAACTCCCTTTTTACCTTTGGCAACTGCCATGTGCTTCTTTCACTTGCAACTGGATGTCATGAATAGTCCACAGTTTTGGAAATTTTTATGGCTTTGCCACTTCTCAGGCATGTGTGACCCTCCCCATATGTATCTTACAACTTGCCTTAAAATTGTCTCCATTTTGGCCTGTAGTTTAATTTCTGTTAGATGATCAGCCAATGTTCCTTTATCCCCACTATAAATCTTCCAAAATTTCTAACTTATATGCTCACAACTACTTTTTAATGGCAACTGGGCTATTCTATTGAAATCATTATGTATGATAATTAGTATCTGAAAGATAATTTTAGTTAATTTTAAATTTAAAATCCATCATGCAAAACGAATCAGATCAGAGTGGAGTTAGCAACAAAAGAAATGAATTAGAGGGTGAGAGAAGCTGCTCACAACCCTGGAAATAAAAATGTGCGAATTTCTTGTGGAATAATCATTGTCTCCATTTTTACTTGTAATTATAATTTAATTATGAACCTACTTTTGCAACTTTTTAAAAGCATATAGTTAGCATTTAAGTACTTTCCATATAATTATCTGTTATTGAACCTGCTCATTACAGAATAGTTGCTGCATAAATTACTGTGTTTTGTGTAAAAATATTTTCCACTCCAGGTTGACTTGAAATAAAATAAGATGAATCATTTCAATGATATTTTATGGTTCCCCAGTACTGCCTAGCAGCTTTGGACTTGAGTATCTTAAAGAATGAAATAGAGATGAACTCTGGCTTGTTTTGGTTCTTTTCTTCCTAAGAATTGACTTCTTTCCTCCAGTTTTTTGAGACATTCCTAGAGAATACGTACACAATAAATCCTATTTCAGACACTACTCGGCCTTTCAGCATCATAGAAAGAAGAGTCAGTGAATATTCTGTTGCAAATCTACTGAGTTCTCAGAACACCTGCTCTGTCTCCTGGTAGAAAGAGAGGGGGAAAGATTGAGCACTAATATTTGAGCACTGTCCTTACATATCTTTCTCAGTCAATCTTCCCACCCACCCTGAGTTCAGACGAGACACAGAGTGAGCCTGCTCCATTGTACTGATGAAGATCTGAGGCTCACGGAGGTTGGTAACTGGTGTAAGGTTGCGTGACTGGAGGAACCTGAACAAAGATTCAGGATTCATTCTTTAAGATATTCAAGTCCAGAGTCCAAGCACCTCACAGTTGCAGTGCTGCAGCCTGAAGGATATGGAGTATGCTGGAGCCACTGCAGGGAACCACAGCCCAGAGGGTGCAGAAGCCCTCTTTGTTGGCCTATGAATGGATTTTTAGAACCTGGGTTCCAAAAGGAGTATGAGTCCCTGTTAGAAGCTCCCCAGGCATTTGGCCCGGTGGTTTTCTCTCCGTTCTCCTAGGAATCGCAGGCAGCAGGGAGGACGTGTTCTGCACATGCCCAGTGTTGTAGGAGATATGGGTCAGTAGTGTTACTGGTGCCTGTATTTTTATACATTTTGCTGAAACCTTGGGACTTGAGTTTGCTCGGGTGCAGAACATCAAGTTGAGTTCAAATTGCTTTTGCTGTTAAACTTTGTTTATTCATGTCCATAGATCGATTAAAATTAAATGCTGCTCTAGTATCTGAACACTACCCTATAAATAATGAGTGCATCTTGAGTCCTTGAGAAAGGGACCACACCTTTCAGTGATGCAGAGGCCCATGGTAGCTTTACTCTTCCCCAGGGCTGGGTTTAACAGCACGGGAAATGGAAAGGGAATAAGTGCTAATGTTTCCCCAGGGCTTTCCCTGGGCCTGGGACTGTCAGGGGTGTGCACCAGATATAGCGTCCTGCAAAGGCAGCTGAGGATTAAAAATGCGTTTTCCTTCCCGTGGTGCAGGTGGCAGCACAGATGCGTACTAAACTGTCTCTTTCGTGGGGGGCCAGGACTCACTTTGGGGACAGGATTGAGGCCGTTTGATTCTGGATGGTGCCTCCTAACTGACACTAGAGAGACAGAGGGGTATGGGTGTGAGGGCTGGATTAGATGACAGCGTGGGACGCCTCCTCTCCGAGAACCTCAGCCTTGCCACCTTTTTGCCAACAAAGGACCATGGTGAGCCTTGACCAGGACTTCTGCTGTGCATTTTTTGGTGGCCAGAGGGGAAAGTCACCAAGAGAAGGACACAGGCCACATGAGCCAAGGTCCATTAAGGAGGGACAAGCCACAGGCATTGCAAGGCCTGGCGTGGAAACTGCAAAAGGAAGAGGCAAGTGGAAGGAAGCCCATCTGAATAGAGTGACAGCAACCAGGTGGGCCACACGCAAGGCCAGATGTGGGCTCCGTCCCTTTTCTTTCCCCGGGTTCCCCTTGCAAACCTTGTATCCTCCAGACAGGAGGTGTTTTCAGAGTTCAGTTCAAAGGGTGCCTCCTCGCTGAATGGTTTCCTGCCTTTCTTTATTCTTTCTCGGTTTTCATGCAAAGCTTTTAGCTTCTACATTTATTATAATCATCAGCACAGCTGACTGCGATTCCTGGATGAGGAAGGAAAGCCGTGTGTTACAGTCTGAGGTTTTGCAAGGGGAGCAGTATAATACAGGACACATATTTTATATGATTATTTGTAATAGTCATGCAAAGAATCATACAGAAGAGAGTGCAGGAAATCTGTTCACAAGCTAAAGACCAAAAAATCCAGCTGAGGGCCTGAATTCCATGGCAGTGTCCTGCATGAGTCCAGCTGAAGACCTGGAGGCCATAACAATGTTCTCCCCAAGTTCATCTGTAGCACTAGAGCCCTTGACAATGTCTCATGCAGGCCTGTTTCACGGATCTGTGCTGGGAAGGCCCAAAAGTCAGTGATGGAAGCCAGAAAGTCTGTGCCAATGGGATGAAGGTTCTGTGCCATCAGGCTGAGGGATCTGCAAAGGAAACAGGAAGCAGTGCTCAAAGTAAAACCAAGAACTACCCCAAAATGTACCACTACCTTCCTTGGCACAATAAGATCCTGAGCTCCTCCAGTGATGAGGAAAGCCAAATTCCCATTAGGAAAGCCAATGCAACAAGCTTCTCTAGGAGACTGAGCAGTGCACCATCTTCCCCTCCAGAGCCAGAAAGCGATGCTCAAAGTGAGGACCAGAGCTCCCCCAAAGTGAACCATAGCCATTCTCAGCAACAGCAAGGTCCTGAGCACCTCAGACAATAAGAGCGGAGAGTTCATCAGGAAAGCCAGCATGACGAACTCCTCCAAGAGAACCAACAGCTCCTTACAGCTTCTAACAGCACCTAACAGCTTCCAAACAGCCCTCCAGTTGTGCCTCATATGCTGCCAGCAATGATCCCCAGGTGGGCCTCCCACACTCAGTACCATGCTGGTTTGGTTCAACTGGGTGTCACAAATTGACCACCAGTTGTCGATCCACCATACCATGTTCCTTCTCCATTTGTGCCTACCCAGTGCTGCTGAGGGGCTGCCTGCAGTAAGTGTTCAACAGATGATTGAATAAATGAATTTTTGTCTTGCCTGGTTGGTTCACCTCCTGCTTTCTCCCTTTAGGATGAAATAAAAAGCAATGAGAACAGAGGTTTTATTTTATTCATCATCATATTCCCCAGCATCTAAACAGAGCCCTAAATCTATCATACATGAGGTGCTTAATAAGAGCACCAACTGTTTGTTTACTTCAGGAATGGACCAGGAAAGTGTAAATTTGTTTCTACCATGTGAAGCTCAGTCCGTTCAGTCACATTCATGGGATAAAACTATCAAAAAGAATCTAGGAGAAGTGGAAACAACCCCAATGGCCATAAACAGATGAACGGATAAACAAAATGTGCCCTCTGTATACAAAGGACTATTTACTCAGCCATGAAAAAAATGAATTATTGACAAATGGTATGTTATGGATGAATCTTGAAAACCTGCTAACCAGGACCCAAAGAACACATCTTATATAAACATGTTCAGGTTATGCAAAACTGTGGAGACCGAAGGTAGATTAGTGCCTGTCAGGGGGGGGGGCAGGAAACAGGGAATCAACGTTAATGCGTATAAGAGGAGTGATGAAAATGTTCTCTTATGAGACGGTGGAAATACCTTATGGATGTACTAAACACCATTGAATCATAAAGTTTAAATGGGTGCATTTTACATGAATTTTCTTAATAAGGCTATTATTTGAAAAGTAAAGTTAAGATCATTTAACTGAGCTTGTGAGTTCCTCCTGTTTTGGAAGTCACGTGTGGGACTCCTTCTAGGTCCTATCAAAGCCCACACAACTGCCCCAGAGAAGGTGCCCCTGCAGAGAGCTGAAGACACAAGGGCATCGTCTGTGCTAGTTGCCAAGAGAAAGAGGGAACAAGAGATGGAGAGGATTAGGGGAGGAGAACTTGATTTCCTCTCCGGTAAGGATTTTAGATTATTTTAAAGAATAGAACTTGACTACAAAACATGATATAGGCTTATCTGTGGAGACAGGTTTGGATAACAGGGCCTGTAAATTCCACATGTGAGTATTTGTCCCTTCTCTTTTTCTCTAGCTTGGAAGTCTTTGACCTCACCTCTCTGCCTCCACCCAGGGTATATTTGCAATGTCGGGGGACATTTGTGGTCCCCTTTCCACTTCCTAGGCTGCCTACATGTCTTGGATTGTTGTCCCTTGCTCCATCTTCAAAGTCAGCTGTATAGGAATTTAAATCTCTCTCCCTCTCTGACTTCTTTCCTTATCACACTGCCATGTGTTTATACTTAGACCAAAGAAACTCTTGCAGCTGCTTCAGTTGCCTCTAACTCTCCTGCCTTCCCATTTCTCATTTGAAGAACCTTGTTAGAACCGCATCACTTACCCATTACATTGGATCCATCTGAGTAATACAGGAAAATACCCTCATCTCAAAATCCTTGACTTAATC
The DNA here is from genome assembly GCA_004027595.1 of Dinomys branickii. Taxonomy (NCBI): domain Eukaryota; kingdom Metazoa; phylum Chordata; class Mammalia; order Rodentia; family Dinomyidae; genus Dinomys; species Dinomys branickii. The sequence goes on along the minus strand of PVLD010018123.1, from coordinate 4,943 downwards.
ATGTTTGCAAAGCCCCTTCTTCCATGTAAAAATATCAGGTTCACAGGTTCCGGAGGGTTGACTGTGTATATCTTTGGAGAAAGAATCATTATTTTGTCTACCATACCAGTCTAAATTCCTTAGATAGCTTCCCTGTGTTTGCAGGAAGGAGATCCAATGCCTTGCTGGATGTGTGGGATCTGATTGTCCATCTGTTGGCTTTACCTCGAAGCACTCTCCTCTGGAATGTGCTGCTGTAGCTACAGCCTTCAGCTGGGCTAACTGTAAATGCTCGCTGGAGCTCATGGCTTTTGAATATGTTCTTTGTCCTCCCAGAACCCTTTCCCTCCCCACTTCTGTCTTCTTACAGTTCTCAGTTCATACATCATTTTCCTGGGAAGACTTCCCGGCACCTTCTGCTTTCTGCCCTCAGGATCCAGTTGAGGCCTCATGCTACATGTACTTCTGCCCCCTCTTCTTTTCTTCCATCACTTACTGAAGTTTCTGAGGACAGCATCCGGCTCCTAGGGAGCCTGTAGTTCACATAACAATTGAGATTCAGCCTGTTCAGTTCACTGGTCCTCCCTGGCACTTGTCCAGAGCCCTCATCTCAGTGAGTGCTCAGTCTGCATGTGTGAAATACACGCCAGCTCACCACTCAGTTAATTACATTCAGTTGGGAACATACTTTAAATAATTATTTAAAGCAATTGAAAACTTTTGGTCACACTTATAGCAGCATTTACTGATTTTCCCTCTTCAGACCTGTGTCATCACAGAAGGAGAGAGTCTTAGTATGATTCATCACGATATCCTTTCTTTATGGGATATGCAGTATTTGCCTGATAAATGTTTGTCCAATGGAAGAATGAATGAAATATGCCCTTACCCAATGCTAAGGAGCTCTGAAAGCTGGTCTCACTGGCATCTGGAGCAGGATTTCCTGCTATAGTTGACCACACAGAATCCATTCTCAAGACATAGTGAACCTTATCTTTACCTAGACACTGTTCAGCACTTCTGATCTGAATACCCAACCATCCTGACAGAGTTTCCATTTTTCCACTGCAACTGGCTCTCACAAGCATTGCTCCTCACCCTAATGCAGAGGTGGGTCTGTAATCCCCCAGAACAAGTTCCTGCTCTCACGCTGCAGAGAAATCTGTTCACTAGAGAATCTTTAATTGAGTGAGTTGGTCCCAAACCAGTGCGATCCAGCTGGAAATTAACCAGTCAAGCTGGGACAATGTTGAAAATCCATCCACATTACAGAGTGTTTAAAGACAGAGTGGCTCTGATCAATGTATGATTATGTGTACATATGGAAATGCTACAATGAGATCCACTAATTTACACAGTTAATATGCGTTAATAATTCTAAAAAGAAAGACAATAACACACAGTGCCATGGAACACAAACTGTTCATGGCCAGGAGACCCACCTTCAGTTCAGATACAGAAAAGTAGGTCTAAGACACGTTCAAGTGGCTACTCTTTAATATACTATTATTTAATAGCAACAGTTACAGTGAAATGTAAACCAATAACCCTGACATGTTAGACTGTTATGTATTTATTTTCAATGATGTGGGTTTAAATATGCAAGTTCTGACATTGGCTGCATTTGTCAACTTTATGGCCACATAACATTTTGCTGCAGATTAATGAAGAGAAGCAAGAGTATCTGTTGGTGGTAGGAGAGCAAAGCTGAGATTTTTATCTCTCTCTTCTTCAATTATTCTAAGAAGGAGAAAAGTTTTAGGCAAAGTTAAGTGGAAATTATCCAATGACTTCAAATATATTACTCCCCGGATCTCTGTCTGGGTAAATCAGAAATATCCACAACTACAGATAATGAGATAATTAAAAACTAGTAAATATAAATGTGAGATGCCTTCTGCCATTAAGCCCAGGAAATATATCCGATTATGAAACACTGACTCTGTATTTTGAAATGTCATATCAATTATTAGAGACACTTTTACAGCTCTCTCTAAGAAACATTTACATAAAACTATATTTTTGTACACCATGTAAAATACTGAAGTATAGATTTAATCAAAACTGTAAATAAGACTAAAGGTACGCTGTAAGTGTGAAATACACAACCATAAAAAATCGTTGCAAAATTTTAAATCAATTCCACTTTGAATTATATTAGCTTTCTTATTAGTTGCATATCCTTCAGTCCCTGGCCTCCTCTTTCTGCAATTCACCTTAATATTCTTGCATCGGAAAGAAGACATTTTGGGGAGAAAACTCAGAGTGGTCTTATATTTCTGTGTTTGTTGGAAAGGGGTGTAAATTTGAAGCATGTATTTATTTCTAATTTTCAGCTTCTCCCTGCAGTCAGGAGGCCATGAAGGTAAAAGTACAGATGTAGGCTGAGATTTGGATTTAAGTCCTAACTCTGACTCCAGCTGTGTCCCTTGGGCAAGCGCCTTCATTTGCATTTCCTTGTTTGTGAAAGGAGATGAATGGTACCAACTCTTGGACAGTGGTGAGGATTAAGAGGGAAAATGCAGTCTTTGACCGTTAGTCACAATATGTCAAGGTGATATTCGGAAATGCCTAGCAGCAGAGTCGAGCACAATTCTAGGTGTGTCTTTGGATGATTGACATTTAGGCCAGCAAGTTGGGCAGGGGAAACCATTCCATATGTAGGTGGCATGAACCAATAGCCTTGTAGCCTGGATGGGATAAGACGAGAAAGAAGGAAGTACCTTTGGACTTTTTTTCTCTCTTTTTTAGTCTTCCAATGTAGACTTGCACCAGTGACTCTACCTAATTCCTAGTTCTATGGCTTCCATCTTCTTGTCCTGAGCAGCTACTGGATTACCCAGCTGTCCAGTTTGTCTGTAGCTCTTGTGGTCTCTTCCACCCCTGCTCCTATGTACCTACATAGCCTATATAATATATCCTCTTCCATAGTTATATTTCTGTATATTGTTTTCCTATTGATTCTGTTCCTCTAGAGCACCTTAACTAACAGAGTTTCTGGTGCATCTCAGGTACTGCTTTTAGTACACTGCAATAACCACTGTACCTCTTCTATTGCTTACTATATTTAGGGTGCTGGCTCCCTGATGTCAATGCTATGGTTACATGCAGGTGGCTGTGGACAGGAGGTATCAAATGATCAGAGTTGCTGCTGTATGCTGCTGATTTAATGATGCTGATTAGCTGTTTCAGGGTCGGAAGGAGCACTTTGTGCAGACTTTCTTGGTGCATTCTTTCCAAATCATAGCCCTTTTTTAGACCTTGATTTCTGGGCATCTGTCTGTGAACATCCCTTTACCTGACTCACCAAATCATTTTATTCTTTGGGGTGGAGGTCAAATGAAGCATGAGAGAGAAAAGAGACCCAGAAATTTCAGTTTAGGAAGAGCTAAATGGTGGAGTTACCAACTTATTCTGTTTTTCCCAGGACTGTGCTTGTTTTAGCACTGGGTATCTCATGCCATGGCAATTCTTCCTTCAGCCCCGTGCAAATCGGAATAGTAGGAGGATTTAAGGTCGCATAGGGCTGGGTGGGCATGGGGAGTGAGCACTTTGTTTTAGGGTGATGGAAATGTTCTAAGTTTAGGAGGTGGTGAAAACTTTGTAAATATATTGAAATCCACTGACTTGTACTCTTAAAACAGCTGAATTTTACTGCATGTAAATTATATTTCAATAAACATGTTTAGAAAGATATCATGTTATGGTGTTTTTCAGAATAAAGTGTTTGACCTTTTTGATAGAAAATTAATACTTGGATCACAAAATGAATGTACACATTAGGAATTTTAAGTGAATTGCCTATTGAATAGGAAAAGACTTAAAAAAGACCGACAAAACTGAGTTGATCTCATACTTGACTGGTCCCAGTGGTGTGAATTAACGATGCTTAAATAAGACAACTTGGCAGTCTACAGTGAAATATAAAATGTGCATTCTCTTTGATTCAGTGATGTCATTTCCAAAACTTTATTGCATGAAGATAATTGTTAAGTATGCAAAGATGTTTGTGCAAGGATGTTGATCACAGATATTTGTAATAGGAGCAATGATTTAAAATGAGAAAAACTTAAATCTCAATTAAGATGGATTACTTAGATGAGTTATGACAAATCCAATGTGGGAATATAAACATATGACCTCATTTGGGTGACACATATCCCAGCTGGCCTGGGACTGTCTCAGTTTTAGTACTGAACTCCCCGAATTCAGGGAAACCCACTGGTCCCAGGCAAACGTAGATTATCAACCTCTGTACTGAACAACAGCTCAAAGGATGTCACCAAAAAGTTAGCAGGAATTGTCTTGCAATGATAGACTTCAAGTTAGCTTAATTTTCTTGAAGGTTTTTAATTTGCTAGGATTTTTTGGTCTCATTTGAATTTTTTTATTAAATACATTTGCAGTTGGACTTCCGGGAAGATGGCGACTGGGTAGGCAGCAGAGAGAGAACCTCCCAGAGGATTACCACCCAAACAATGAAATATAGCAATATGAAGACAGAAATGAGGACTTCCGGGAAGAAGACGACCAGCCGAGAGACGAGTGCGGAGGGAAGAACGGCTTCAGCTCCTGAACCCGACAGAGAACGCGCTACTGGGACAAACTGCGCCAAACTGGGCAGCGCTCTGGGATCCCGCTCAGAACCCCACCCCCACAGCCAACACTGCGCAAACTGGAGCAACAACGACCGGCCGGCGGGAATTCTGAGTCGGGGAAAATCTCCATCCAGGGAAAAACATCTGAACGGCACTCCTGTCTACACGATCACAGGGTGAGTTAAGTGCACGCTCTAACCGGTTTTTCCTGAATCGGGAAGAAGCTCAGCCCAGCGAGAGACATCAAAGCAGCTTTAAGGACTGCAGGATCTCCCGGGTGGGAAGACCTACTTAGGCGCCCCAACGGGTTTTGTGAGGGGGGAAGGAGCTCCACCCAGGGAGGAACACCTGAGTGGCCTATCTGCA